>JASZXU010000040.1:0-50243 GCA_035521515.1 Phenoliferia sp. Uapishka_3
CTCTCATTTCCCCTGCGCAAACGCCGTCTTGGCAGCATCCGTAACCTCCGCAAACTGTTGACTCAAGCTCTTAATCTTACCACTCTGATCCAACTCCGCCGCTACTCTATCAGCCTCCTTCACCATCGCTTCTTCTCTTTCCTTTTTTGCCGCTTTATCCTTTGTTTTGAGCTTTGGAAACTTTTTTGTTAGGGCTTGGACCGCGGGGAGGAGGGAATGGTAGGCTTGGTGGGGCCAGTGTTTTAGCTCGTGGTAGACTGGGGGAATGGTTTGTTCAGTCAGTATATGTGTAAGAACGGGCTAAGGATTGAGAACAAACCTTCCGCTCGACCAGCACAGAAAGTACCGAGGTTGTGAGAACGTCCGTCGGTGGTTTCGTCGTCCGAGTCGGCCTCTGAATCGGAAAGGTCGCGAAAAGTTTGCGGATCATATCTCTTGCCCTAAAAGAAACCACGCTAGTACAGGGATCGGTCCACAAAAAGTCAAGTCAAGCAGACCCACCGAGCTAATCGCAACGAATTTCGAATTCCTTTTATTCCCCATCGAGCAGGCATCTTAAGCACTTCATGAGTTACGGCCCATTCATAAAGGAAAAGGAAGAGAAGCTCACCGCAAGGCGCTCCCAACAGAATACTATCAATGTCGTCCAGTAGGAATGTAGGTCTCTCATCAACGGCGCGCTTGAATGCTGGTCTCCATGCGGAAGAACCGATTAAGGAGCTGGTGAGTCCTTTGAGTTCGCGATGGACGTAGTCGTAGGCTTTTAAAAAACTCTCGTCGGATTTGACCCAGTCGATTGAGGGACACACGACTGGAGAGAGTGGAGGGTTTTTAGTAGGCTACGATAGTAGGAGAGCCTGGTGAGGGAGTGGCTTACTCATGTGGATCAGCAGCTGAAGGAAAGTCTTTGGCGAAGCACCAAAAAAGGGGAATCGTTAGAGCGTGGCTCGAGCGGAAGTCGAGGAGCAGCCATACCTTGACATTGTATTTCGAGCCCTTGACATCGAGAGAATTCCGTCAGTGAGGGTCCAAAAGCACTCCATCAATAACCAACCCGCCAACTCACCTGAGCTTGCATCATCACCTCCTCACGATGGCGAGCGACCACCTCCTCTTCATCCTCATCGTCCTCCACCAAGAAGTCATCCCCAACTTCGCCATCAAGGTCTTCTCTCGCATCCTCTGAATCGCTGCTACTATCCGAGTCCGAAACCTCTGCTCCAAGATAGGCCGGCTTTCGACCTATAAATCGGCATGAAAAACATCAGATCCTTTTACCCGCGCGAAGTGAAATGGAAGGAAGGGACGCACGTTCTCGAATAGCTTCACGCTGGCTCGAATGGTTTGTGCGTAGTCGAGCATCCAAAACAGTTTCTTCACCGCTGATCTCGAGGTCATCCACGTCTTCTTCAGACCCAGTCGAGCCTTCGGGATCTGACTCAATAGCCCTGGCTTTTCCCTTCCCTTTTCCCTTCTTCGTCTTTTCCTCTCGACTCTTCCCCTTTTTCTGACCGCGACCTTTCCCCTTTCCTACATTTTTGTCCGCAGAATCACTAGCTTCTTCTCCTGCTGACCCCAGGAATCCATCATCCTCCACAATAAAATCGTCGTCACTGCTCCCACTCGCCTCATCCGCCGACCTTCGATTCTTCGGCACATAAGATTTTTTGGCCGGCGACGAAGAAGTCTTTCGTTTCTTCCTCGGCGAAGTATTCTTCCTTTTCGGAGGCGGCACTGAATCGTTCGAATCACTCGAGTGACTAGAGTCGTCGGAAAGGACGAGTGGCGAAGAGGCTATGCGTTTTGATCGTGATTTCTGCGCCATAGCTTCGAGGGCTTCTTGGCGTTTTGATCGAGCTGCAGGTGCAGGTGTAGGAGGTAGATCTTCGTCGGAATCCGACTTTATTGTGCGTTGTGTTGCTCTCGGGTTGCCCCTCGCTCGGCGGGGTACAATGCGTAATTGCTCCACCTCACTTCCATCGCTAGCTTCCTCCGCTTCGTCGTCGAACATGATATCGCGCATAGAACGTCCTTTGGAAGAAGGGGAGACGACGGGAGATTCGTCGTCGTCGCTTGCGTTTTGTTGGACGGGAGTGGCGGATCGAGAAGTGGACGCGTTGGACGAAGTAGGACTGGAGATGGCTGCTCGTTTCTTCTTCTTCGATTTCGAAGGCTGAACAATGACGACGTCCGAGTCTTCCGATTCGCTATCCTGTTCAGATTCTGCCTCTCCAGCCGCCACAGTGAGGGTTGCTGGACCTCCCACCGCCAACTCAGGTTCGACTTCGCCTTCATCCTCACTCAAGCTCTCTCCTGCATTATTGATCTCGTCCGGGTCTGGCTGCGTCGCGAAGGCTTGTCGAACAGGCCTGCTTCTTTTTTTTTTGGCCGGAGAGGAGGTACCCGCACTGGGTTGCTTCGACTTCTTTGGCGGCGTGTTGGAGACCTCGGGGCCGCTGCTGCCAAAAGTCAGAGTTGACTGTCGCATCTTGCGTGTGAGGTCGCGAGGGTTGTGAGATTTTGGAGAGAGAGACAGCGGCGTGCGCCCGACGCGTCCTTGCAAGTGGGGGAGGAGCACGACAAGCCCCTCGCGATCAGATCTACAAGACCCTCTCGCAGGGTCTGGTAGATATCTTTACTTTGCAAGGGTCGACACCTGTCTTTTCATGGCTCTTCGAAAAAATACTACCCAAACTCGGATCGCGATGTGTATAAGTGCGGCGCCTCAGCTCGCGTTGTATTATCGGTACAATGTGTTGGAAATATGAAGAAATTCTAACGTTGATAACGAGGGTCTGCTGAAGGTCTCTGCCTTCTGTCCAAGATGAGAGATTGTATTCTACGAGCTGAGTTTGAACATCATGAGACCCGACAGCGCGATAGCGTAACCAAATATCTGAGGAAGGGTCCAAAGGTCAGTTACTGTACCTGTGTGAGAGTTTCGCGAAGAATGGACAAACCTGGGTAGGTGTAATAGTGGAGCCGAGAATCGCCCTGAGAAGTCAGATTGTGTGTCAGTACTCCAAGCTTGCAACGCAGAACGAAATACTTACCATGAGCCGGTGATGAGCAAGATCTGGAGACAGAAAACGAGTCAACAACCGGCAACGACTGCCGCAGCCAAAGAAAGACCACTCACATCCTTAACAACACCAGCGAGAGTAAGAACCAAACCAGACGCCTTCCCAATCAGCCAAACAGAGCTCAGGTTGAGAGCAAAAGTCATGCAAGCGTTTCCAAGAAGCGTGGGAATTCCGACGAGGTGAATAGCGTCGTGGAAAGGTTGGAAGCCCTCAACCGGGAGAAGGATAATGGCGTTGACGCAAAGGCATACTGGCGCGGTATAATACAAGCTCCTGTATAGTATTGGAAGGCGTTTAGCTGGAGTTCCCTGTGAGATTGAAGCCGAAGAGCGAACGTCAAGGGGCTGCGAGGAAAGAGTCAGCGGGGTATTTGTCTAAGGAAAAGACAAAAACTTTCTCACTTCATTCCGATGCCTTGAAGGAGAATCTGAATGAGAACTAATCGGCAGGATTCAATCGCAATCGCCAAAGCCTGCGAGGTCAAACCAGGTAATCAGCGAGGGTCCCTTTTGATCGAAGTCACCAAAATCCGCCAACCTGGACGAGGAATCCAACAAGGTGGACTGGACATAAAAAGGTGTGAGAGATTTCTTAACGACTGTGGAGAGTTTTACGTACATTCGACTTCTCCGTAGGAAGCGACTAGGAAAGGCGCGGTGAGCTTAAACAAGGCATATAAACTGAGCTGTTCGGATTTGTGTACGCACTGGCGACTCCAGTAGAGATAAGGCAAACAATCTGAGGATTTATGCTTTGAGTCTGGATGTACCCTACCGAAGGGAATAGGATAGCTCACAGCAAATAGCTTTTGTGATGGCTCCTTGAGCTTCAGGACGAATGAGATCAAGAGCACCATCACGGGGGTGAAGGCCTTGATCCTGCGTCACACATGTTTTCTTAGTGTGTGGTAGTCAGAACATAAAAAGGAGACTCACATTTGAATGAAGCTGACGGACAGCACCAGGTATCTGCGGGAGGGTGTCAGGAGCTTCTTTAATCGGGCTCTTACGCTGGACGTACACCCAGTTACTGAGGACAAGCGAGGCAGAGAACAAGATTCCAATAGGAACCTATCAGAATTTGTATGAGTCCCGGTCTCTTCCTTGCAACTTGCAAGGCGGCTTTACTTACGATCTTGCGAATGAACACCTCCCTTGTCATCTTGCCTGTGGAAGAATGTCAGATTTCCTGCAACCGTGCGGTTTGGTTCGACTATGTAGCCATACCAGTGGCTTCGAGCTCTTTGGCACCATCAATCAAATTGGTGTATTGCCGCAAGATCCTTGTCATGACAGCTTGGAACTGCGAAGGAGACGTTAACCTCCGGCGCTGCACGCGATTAAGAAAAGCGGGACGTACCAAGAGGTGGATGGTGGTAAGTGCCTGCAGATTGCTTTAGTTAGATTCCAGCGTTGCAAAGGCCTCAAGTGCGTACAATGGGGTGCGAGAAGCCAAGTCCGGAGAGGATGTGCTTGTTCTGGAGGATAACAAAACTGGAACGACAGCAACATCAGCCTGTACCAACGATCTCGGCAGCCAGCTTGAAGTATTTACCTCGATGTTGAAATCCAACAAATGATCCTGCGTACCATAAGGTGTCAGCATGCACCTCAGCGGGCTGGACCCGACGACCCCTCAGGTCGCTATGGACAACTTATCGGTCGAGGGTCGCCCAAAAGCGGCTACGTATAGACCTGAAAGACACTTACGGAACCCAGGCAGGAAGTCGTCGCCAAAGAGGAAGGTCTCCAACATGTCCTTCCAGCGATACATCATCCATTTTGGCGCGCATGCTGTTCTGGTTCGCGCTGGTCCTGGGCGGCAAAGGCTTCTCCGAGAAGAGGGGGGCATCCTTGGAGCTCTGTGGATCAAAGGTGGGGCGAAGCTCAGCCCTCGCGCTGGTGTACCTGGCGGGCTTCCACTTGGGCCAACTTGGGCCAACTTGGGCACGCCAATCTCGCTCGCTCCTCCTGAGAGTATCTCGCCGTGAAAGCGATGGACGTACCTCAAAGAACGTCTGGAAAGAAAACGATTGTGGCTGGCTGGATGACATAGTGGAGGCTTTGGAAGTTGCGTTGGGGAGAGGCACGCTTGATCCACTAGAGCACATTGCGCCGCTGTTGATCAGCTAGGTAGATAGGCACAAACCGATTTAAATCTTCTGGACGTACACAGGGAAAGGCACACGGGTGGCTCGAAGGTTGTATTTGCTTCAGAAAGATCGTTCAAAAGGGAAGCTTTATGAAGTACTTCTAGAACGTGGAGTGTCTCGTCTCTCCCCGCGAAATCCGCCCGGCTTGCGACCGTGTTCTTTTCTATGCATTCCGTGCATCCTTACGAACTGCTTTGCTGAGGCTCGATATATGTGTTTTTCAAACATGTAGATCCAAGCACAAGCGAGAAGGACGATACTCAGTGGTGCCGCCAATTTACAAAAGGAACCAGTCCTTGTAAGTCCATCTAGAAGCCAGCCTCCGAATCACTCTGTGGCATATAGTTCGTCAGAGATATAACAGAGAGGCAAACGTAATTTAGCTTACATTATTTGAGGTATCAGAATCCACCCCAACGACGGCGAACGCCCTCCCTTCTGACTGATCGCCTCCCTCCGACAGGTCAGCGTTGCGAAGGGCACTCGATCGGTCCTCTTTTGATTGCGTAGCAGTTCCTCTCCTCCCACCACCGACGTTCCGCTTGACATTGAGCGGCTCGTGGATATGGTCCCTATCGCCCTCCTCTCCGCGTTCGCGCCTCCGAGATGTCGACGACGACATGCGATTGTGCGAAATAGTGGGTGGACTTGCAAGGTCTTTGGCTTTCGGAACATCGCTCACTGAATGTCGTGAAGAAAGGCGGGGTGGTCTTGGCGGGGCGACCTGGAAACGGTCTTCGTCGTGCAGGTCGATAGAAGAAGCGGTGGAGGACTGCCGACGTGGATCGTCGAGTTCCGTGGAAGATGAGCTCAGAGCTCGTGAGATGAGAATGGGGATGTCGCCGTTGACGACGGGGTCAGTGGGCCCGGAAACTGGACTCGACGAGGTCGTCGGGTTCTCGCTACTGAGATCATCTATGTCGTAGGTTTCCTCGCCCTCGTCTTCTTCGCTGTCTTCTTCGTCATCCTCATCTTCCTCCTCGTCGTCTTCTTCATCGCCGAAGTTTTCCTGCGCCCTCGCAGCTAAGGTGGCCGCAGGTACCTTCTCACCGGCCTCACGCACTCGACCGTCCTGTTTGGGCTTCTTCCGGCCTTCCTCCTGTGTGCGAAGGTTCAGGATCCCTTCGTGACAAAGAAAAAAGTGGGTACTTACGAGGATGACAAAGCTCTTCTGACGTTGGCGTTCGTTCCATTTCAATGTCCTCGCGATGGCCTGGAACCAGTCGGTCGACTGGTTGTCGGCGCACACGGTAGGGAACGGATATTGAGATGCGGTAACCTTGATATGATCTCCCTCTGAGTGTGGCAAGCGTCAGCAAGGCTAACGTACTGTCGAAAAGTGAGGAACGTACGCCGAAGTTCGACTCGACCGCGGCCGTCGAAGCTTGCCCACGCCGTACTCCTCGAGTTGTACGGAACGCAGATGCGGAGTTCCATACTATCAGGGAGCAACATGGGACGGAAGGAAAGTGTATGTGGACAAATTGGTGTGATGAGGAGTGCTGGAACTTCTGGGTGAACGAGAGAGCCACCGGCCGACAGCTATTCGTGACAGATGGTCAGCAGTTTTCGACTAACTTTGGTCGGAACGAAGCTCACAGAGTAAGCAGTAGATCCAGTGGGGGTGGATACAGTAAGGCCATCAGCTTGCACCGTTGTCATGTGGTGCTCGTCGCCTGAATGAATAGTTTAGTGAAGTTTGAACAGCACAGTTGTTCAATGAGAAACACACCAAAAAGCTCAAGCAGCGAAACGTAAGGCGACGGCCCGCGGTCGACCACCAAGTCGTTCAAGACTTCGAAAGACTCAACCGGTCTGGTAGAAAAGCACTTGATCTCTCGGTCCTTCTTGCCCATGTCTCTGCGACTTCCGCCTGTTGTACCGCCACTCTCAATCGCTTCCCAGCCATCCTTCGTCAAGCTGTTCATGAAAATTCCTCCCGTCTTCCCGCTCCTGACGGCCCGACGTTTTTTGTTCTCCTCACCCTCGACTGCACGATACACAGTACAGGTGAAGCGCATGCGGAGGTTGACCCGAATACCGTCGTCGATGGCACTGTTCATAACTTGAGCGTACTTGGGAAAGTCGAATCCAGTGAGAAAGCCGAGTGATCCGAGGGCAAAGGGGATGACCGGCGGTACAATATGTTGGAAAAGCCACGAGGCGTAGAGAACGGTACCGTCACCGCCAAGCTGTTGGGACTTCGTGATGAGCAAGCGGGCAACGTGAAGATCGAGTCAAAAAAACGCACTGTGACGACAAAGTCGAAAAGATGAGGCTTTTCCGTGCACATGGCATTAGTCCAGTACCGCAACTGTCCTTGATCATCATCACCACCGTGTCCTGGCTTCCTCATGAACTCTGGCGATGCGGAACGTTTGAGCGCTTCGTTGAGTTGGCTAAGCGGAGCCATACGCTTCGCGGCTGGATCGAGGACGGCAGATGATAGCGAAGTAGAGGAGGAAGTGCGAGAATATCGACGAGGAAGGGGACGGAAAAGTTCCGGGTGTTCGCGCTGCATGCCTTCGGCATCGAAGCGCTTGGACTTGCGAAGTTGTGTGTCGACGTAGCTGAGAAGAAGAAAGACAGCGGTTCAGGGATGGCCCAGCTCTTGCGATAATCAGGACTCACACGACCAGACCACGATCTCGGCCATTCCTCGGTGTTTGCATAAGCCAAAGGGCGAGCTCGCGAGTAAGGCGGATGAGGTGGTTGTCGCGAGCCTTGGTGATAATCATGACGGACTGGATATGTGAAACAACTCGTGCTCGGCCTGCGATACGAAAAGGTTTTTCTCAGATACCCTTCCCTCAATAATCCTGAATGTTGCCTTACCGAGCTGCTTGCTCATCTCCCGCACCGATACCGCTGTCTCTGCGAGCTGCCTTGTCAAACTGGGTCCCTCCTCTTCCCCATCGTCAAGAACATCGTCGTTTGAGCATTTTCCTTCGCTTGCTGTATCGCTGTCCTCTTCGAGCGAACTTTCGGCAACGCCGTTGACCTTCGCCGCGGGCTCCTTCCCCTTGCTCCCGAGAGCGGCGGCAGTGCTCTTCTTTCTTCGCAACGCTGCAGCTTGCGAGTCCTTCTTATTGATGAAACCAGAGAGAGAGTTGTCGAGATGACTGTGAACAAAGCACGGACTGCCAACGGACGGTGACCGAGAAACGAGTGGCGGCGCGGCGGTCGAGCTGGTGACACCGGTGTGGGAATGAGAAGGGGACAAGGCAGCAGACGTGGCGCTAACGTTTCGATGAGTGACCTGAGGAATTGGAAGTCTCGAACTTGACGATGTTTCTACGTTGAAGGGAGGGCCTGCGAGAGGGCTCCTGGCTCTTTGGTCGGCGACCCAGGATCCTGCGGTGGGCGACATTTCGTCTGTCGAGCGCGGCAGCGGCAGGTGCGCACGTAAGGCGGAGGGAATGGCAGTCCGCTGATTGTGTTCCTCCTCGGTGTCCTGGCGAGTGTCTTGCGCTTCGTGAGGAGCCGGGGCTGATCTGGGGCCGGCGTTCTTGAGGTCGAGTGGATGTGGTGGTGGCTTGCGAGTACTTCCAGTCGACGAGGCGCTAGAAGACCTTGAAAGTGAAAAGGTGGGGCTTTTAAAGGCCAACGACGAGTTTGGAGATGAGCTCTGCGACACACGAAATATTGAGTCGACGCGGACCGAGTTGTGGACGGGCGTTACGGCCGAAGGCAGGAAAATGATTACCGGAGTGGAATCCATTGCTCAAACAACTTTCAGAGTCGACTTAAGTTGGTGCAGCTCGAATGAGATTAGAAATCAATAAGGAACGTGGAGAAGGAAGACGGAGTTGGGAGCGTCCCCGAAGTGACCTTGACATCAGTGTGCTGCGCCTCGTTACGACTACGACAATTCTGATAACTGTTGCAAGCAACGTGTTTAGTACTTTATCCTGTCGAAACACTTGGAACGAACAGGGGATCTCCAATCCGCCTTCTGTCGCAGAAGGAGGGTAACAACCGTTACCACGGCTTTGCACCAAATCCCGTCGGTGACGGACCCATCTATATTTTATCTTCCCTTGTGAAGGGAAGATAGATTGCGAAAAGAAGCTACAAGTTATCCGAAAGGGCGATTGAAACGATTTTAGTTGCGTACTTGAGTGTATGTTTGGCCCGGGAGGCCTCCGGTCGAGTCGATCTCGCCATAGTCGCCAGCCGCTGTTCCTTGCGCACTGTCTCTCCTCGCAAAAATCACCGTACGAGCAAGAGCGGAGGCGGAGGCCCTCAGACTTCACGGTTGTTGTAAAGGGCGTCAGGTGCAAGCTCGACGCGTCGACGAATCGCATACATCAAGAAGATCACTCGCGCAGTTCGCGCGACGGCGGACGATAGATGAGTAGGCGGCGGGACCCAGACAACGGATACGGGCGTTCATCGAACAGCCTCTACCTCAATCCTCCTCGAGCACTAGGACGGCGCCTCATTTTCTCCCGTTCGCGAATCCACCCTTTCCTTCTCGTTCCCGTCTTTCTCTTCGGGCTCGCCTTCTCCCGCTTTCACTCCCCACCACTACCCAATCCAATTTACCACGGTGACCTGTACAAAGCGGAGGATGGAGACGCCTACCTGCCTTTCCTACCGGCGGATGCCCCGCCGCTCAACCCACTCGAAGAGGACGAAATTCGTCGAGACATGGCACGAAACGGTGACGGGCGGCCGAGAGCGGGGAGAGGGACTGGCGGAGACAATGGGGATTGGGATTCAGAACCAGATGAGGAAGAGGGAACGGCGCGCCCCTCATATCTAGTCTCTCTCGCTGGCTACCTCTACTTTCCTCCCTCAGCACCGCTCATCCCCATCAAAATTCCGAAAGCCGCCGCTTCGCCACAGCGTTCCACTCGCTTCGACAATCTCCTCGACCTTCCACCGAAACCTGTCGTTGGCGCCCGGACGCTTCGTGGAGGTGTTTCTCGCCCTCCGCCAGTGCTCGATTGGGTCCACCCAGCATCCCCCTTCAAAGCTCCGATACCACCCTTACCACCTCCAGCGAATTATCCTCCTCCTATAACACCTCGAGCCGACCGCATTGGAAGGCCTCAACCTCCATTTCGGCAATTAGACACCCTGGCTGGAGAGCATCGGCTAGGGGCAAACGCAGAAGCCATGCGTCGAGCAGCTTTAGACGGCAGTCCATTCAAACCTGTCAAGCCAGCAGAAATGCAGGCCGACCGACGGCTCGCGGACGTTTTACAACGTCGAAAGGCGGCTCAAGCCGTGGTCGAAGCCGCGAAACTCGAGAGGGCAAACGCACCACGAATTGCCCCAGTTTTTGCACCGGGAGGTGAAAAGCAAGCTATGGCTCCGCTTCCAGTGGCAAAGCAAGCCCCCCTTCGTCGACCAGCGAATAGAGGAGCGGACCAGGACGTGCGAGCCGCGAGGGAACAGATCCAGGAACAGAGAGCCCAGCGAGTTGCGGCACAACAGGCCGCAGGTCCGCCAAGAGAAAGAATCGACAGAAACGCTTTGAAGGCTGCCGAGCCTCCCTCCGACCTGGATCCACTCAGCCAGGCCGAAGCCGAAGTGGAAATGGAGGACGCAGAACTTCTGGCAATCTTCGAGAGCCTCACGGACGAGGAACGTATGCTCCTCACCCCCGATGAGCTAGAGGTCCTCTTGGAGCTCGAAAATGAGATGCATCGGTTTGCCTTCGTGGACGACGAGGAGCAGGATTTGGACCCTCCGACACGACTCGCCAAGCGAGGCTTCGAAACTGTTGAGGAATCTGAAAGCGAAGAGGACTCGATTCCAGAAAATGCGGCTTCAACCTCGATGGACTCCCACTCTCCACCTAAGCTGGTGAAACGAGACGAACCGGCGGCTCCGACAACGAAAAATCGCATTCATCCCATCGCCTTTCTCGTCAAGGAAGCAGAGGAAAAGTGGGAGGGAATACTGGAAAGGCAGAGTCAAACGCTCTTCCAGGCTGTGGTGGAGTACCAACGACGATATGGCCGCAAGCCTCCCCTTGGCTTTGACGCCTGGTCAGTCCATAAAGTCTTGAAGTCTGCACGAGAGCTGACAATCGTTGGGTAGGTGGCGATATGCGATGCAAAATCGTGTCATCCTAGTAGACGAGTACGATCAGATCGACGAAGACATCCGTCCTTTCTTTTCCCTTCCAGCCGACGAAATTCGCGCGCGGGCGAAGGCCCTCTCGACGAGTACCACTCTTCCACAACAGACCGACACGTTTACGATTCACGTCAAGGATGGCCGGATCTCTTCGTCTGGGCCATATCACCGGTCGCAGAGAGCGGAGGACACGCAAGATCTCATGGGTGAATTCGCCGAGTCGCTGCCGGATATGAGTATGACCTTCGCTAGCCACGACCTTCCAGTTATCGCTATCTCGGGAGAGGCCAAGGTTCGACATGAGCATTTCTCCAAGAGCGGTCACTGTCAGTACTTTCTCCTAGCAGTCCTCTAGAATTGAGCTGATCAATATGCCTAATCATCCCAGTGCTCGAATTGGCTCGGCGAAACGAAATGCTCGAAAACTCAGCTTACCAGCCATGGCAAGGGCTGTGTCGTCCAAACTCGACCTCTCGCCGGTATGCAAGCGGCCAGAGTACTGGTCGACCTCATGGTCCAAGTTTCGTCTCTACCGAGCACTTGAGTGCCATGGACATTTGCCGCCACCCAGAGATACAGTCACTCAACGGGTTTACCTCTTCGTTCGTCTTTTCCCTCGGCTCATCTTCGTTGTATTCTTCTTTTTAAAGCACGCTGATTCGATATTCTCCCCTCGCAGAGAGGGACCCAGACCGTACCTTCTGTACCCTCTGTTCTCCTGGTCGAAAACCTCCATGCATAGTGACATCCTTTCGGCACCCATCGATAAGTTCTCAGAACTCCCCGACACTGCGCCTAGCTGGAACAAGAAAACCCACAACAAGGTTATGTGGCGTGGCGCAACCACGGGCACCTTTGCTCGACGCGGATCGACCTGGCGGACTTCGCAGCGAAGTCGTTTGGTCTCATGTGAGCCACCACTTACGACTGCGCAATATCTACGAAGATCATCTTGTCCAATAACGCTCATATCTTTGCAGTAACTTCGGACCGAGATGGGGAGCGGGATGTCCTTTACGCGGACCCAGAGCTGGACGACGCCATCCGACGATTCAAGGGTCCAGCGGTCGATATCAATGCCTTCTATTTCGACGTAGGCTTTTCGGGTAGCCCAGTTCAGTGCGATACCGAGGATAAGACCTGTGAAATTATGGTACAAGAACTGAAGTTCCTGCCAGCAATGAGCAAGGAGTACTCTCGACTTTTCAAATACGTGTTGGACGTCGACTCAAACGGTCCGAGTCCGGATTTCCATCGTCTGATGTCAGCCTCTTCTTTTCGTCGCTTGGAAGCATGGTGCTGACGCTGCTCGTGTCGTAGACAATCCGGCTCAGTCGTTTTCAAGTCCACTATTTTCCCAGAGTGGTACACTAGGCGCATCATGCCCGTAAGTTCAATCTTCTCCAGTGATGTGAACAAAAGCCTGAACCCACCTTCGGTTATTTTGCTTCCAGTGGTTCCAGTGAGTTCTGAAAAATGACTTGAGACCACAGCGAAGATCTGACCCTCAAATGCCACAGCTACGTTCCCATCAAGTCAGATTACGCCGACCTCACGGACGTCGCAGCATTCTTTATTGGTGCGCCAGATGGCAGCGGGTCTCACGACGACCTGGCCGAGAGAATTGCCGCGAACGGGCGGAAGTGGGCGAAGGAACACTGGAGAGAAGCTGACATGTACGTTGCTCCTCCTCAAAGGGCCATCCTCTGCCGACATTGACCACTTCTTCGTCTCAGGGCTGCGTATCAGTTCAGATTGTGTAGGCTCCTCTTTCATTTGCCTGCTTGAACAAAGCTGACGCCGTGACCAACTACTTAGACCTCGAGTACGCACGTTTGGTGTCGCGTGAAGCGGAGGGTTCTCATGATTTCGTCATGGAGTGATTATATAAGGAGCTTAAAGTACAAAGAGGAGCAGTGGACAATATTATTATTCTTGCACTGGTGCTGGGCAATTGCTCTTTCAACTTTAAACAAGTACGTGTGCCTCAACGCAAATGCTATGGCTTCGCACGGCTAAGTAAAGTTTCTTTCGCCTCCAATGCTGAGCTAAATGTTCTTTCCTGGCCGTCCCCTTTGGTAGAGCGGCCTTTTTGAGTCCTCTCCCCTTTCCTTCTTCCCGTGCTCCTTTTTCTCGTCGTTGGCTCCATCGTCGTACGCCCACAGCAAGGGCAGCTCTCCGCGTACATAGGCACAACCAATGACGGAAAGAATGCACGCGGGAGAGAGATATAGCAAAGCAGGCTGAGCTGCCTTAAACGTGTGCATCACATAGATCGTAGCGACGAGGCCTGTTCGAATAAACAGTAAGTCAAACTCGTTTGACAGCGAAGGAGCCGACTCACCTGAAATGTAAGCGATGAAGCAGGTTGTGAAGTATGGCCGTCGAAACGCGGAAGAAGGTTTGGGTGGCGGTGAGAGGCGAAGTGCATTGCTGTAGTCGAAGCGAAGGCATAGTGCGATGAATACGCCCGGCAGAACGATGTCGCCTAATCCTAGTAAGGTGAAGCCAGACGATGAACCCATCTCTTTGGGCCAGACAATCTTGGGTCTCGTCAGCTTTGGCGCCTAAAATCACGCGGAGACCACTTTGTAGCTCACCTTTATCGGCGCATCAAAATCCCTAGCTACCAAGACCATGACATTCGTCCCAAAGACCCACCTTGCGTATCTCAAGTAAGCTTTTCCTTATTTTCTTTCGGCCAAAGGTGCCAAAACTCGAAAACCACCGACCAGATGTCGTACAAGAAAAGGCCAGAAAGAAGCGCCGACCCCTACTTTCGAAGGATTCAGCATCAGACCAGTAGACAGGATTTTCAAGGCTCACAGTCCAGAAGGAGTCTATGCGCAAGAGTGAGATAGCGTTGAAAGACAGCGAAAGGGCGATGAAGTTCGAAGCGGTCCAATGAGGGTAAAGACGAGTTACGATGGACAGGAAGATAGCACCAAGTATCGAGCCAACATCAACAGAGTTGAAGCTCAGCGAGGAGCATTCTGGAATAAAGGATTTGAGCTCGGATACAGTTTAGGCTGCGACATCAGAGCGTTCGACAAACCGACAGCATTCTTCTTGAGAGCCAAATTCCACTGCGAGGGAATACGTCAGTTGATCAAGCTTTTGATAGTCATGTTCTGAACGAAACAGACCTTGCTCATCGCCTTCCAGCGCCTTTCACTTTGCGTTGCCTTGACGAAGACGGCAATCATCTACCCCGAGACGTCAGCGAGATCCTCGCACCCTTGAGCATAATTGACAAACCCTTGCCACACCGCCAGTGCCAACTAGTACAAAATAATAACCCAACACCATATTGATCAAATCCTTCCCCAAATATTTGAATGCAAGAAACAAAGACACGAGTACCGCCGATCCAAGGACAGGAAACAGGTACGCGTCGCCGGCCTATGATAGGTTTCGGTCAGCTTCCTAAAGCTATTTCGAGTCATCATAAATTTCAGCTACTCACCGTCAGGCGATCAATCTCCTCGTCGTCCGCCGCCTCGTCCTCTTCAGCTGCCTCCCCTCGTGAAGCTCGCCATTGTCGCTTGGCTTCCTTCGGCATCTTGGTGAAAGAGCATGAGCCACTTTGTACATATGCCAAAGCATGTTCTTACCACTAGCGACGAATGAGACCCAGCGACGATCGCTGCGTGTGAGTTGGGATAAGCAAGCAGCGTTGAGGAGCCAGACGCCGGCAGCTCACGGACTAGTGCACTGAACAGCAAGGCTCCATAGGCCTGAAAAAGACCAGTGTTCGAGCTCATCTTTGTCTTTGTTGCGTGGCGAAGTGTGGCCACTCGTCGCGTCGCTGCCAGCCTTGAGCTTCTTTAGGGGCTAGGGGCTACCCCACTTTGTGTTTCTTTTCTTTTCTTTTACTTTACTTTACTTTACGTTGATTCTTCTTTCCGAGGGTTCCTGAGAGTCATGTGTCGCCAGTTGAAGTCATTGCTGCAGAATGTGTCTGCCAGCCGCGGGATCTTAGCCTGACTCTGAGCGATAGTTTCCACCCGCTGAGGCCTCGAGAAGGCGCTGATACCTCCATTTACGTTCGCTCTCCTGCCTCTTTAATCTTCCGTACAGCATGTGCAGCCAAACGAATGAGAATCGTGATTGTTGCTGCTGTGTACCACTTCGCGCCGCAGTGGGCTTTCTGTCGCTCTTCACAGCCGTGGCGTCGGCTTCCACCGCGGGCCTGATTTTCCTCTGGTATCACCGTGCGTTATGATCTCGGTCTATGAAATGGTGTAATACAGTCCGAACTGCAGGACTGGCACACCCGGCACTGGTAGAGCTTCCAGTGTCAATCTGGGCCGGAGCTTTTTCACTCCTCGCGATGGTGTCAGCTCTAGGCGTCGTAGGTATTTTGGTGCCGAGGCGGCTACATCTTCTCGTGTTTCTCCATGAGTACGCCCTAATAGTAGGTTTCATCCTGTCTCGCACATCCGTGTAATAGCTAAGGCTCTCCCCAAGGTGACATGCTTGATCAAACTGGCGCTGGTGCTGTACTGTGTCACTCGTCTCTTTCAGCTGAGAAGCTACGGGGCGTACGAATGGTGAGCTGTCCGACACAAGGGGAATTTCAACAAATCTGAACAGTGAAGCTTTCATAGCTATCTGGCAGGCCAGGTGAAGGCGGTATCTGCTTCTGCGAAGCTCAGTAAGTGTCACAAATGGGCGACGGAAGGACTGGCCGGCTTCACTACCGCGAGTACTCCAGCAACCTACAATTCGCGTCCATTAATCATTAATTTACGCAGGCTTTCGTCGTCCTCGAGCTCATCGATCTGTGGCTCTGCTCGATTGTGGTCCGTTATGCGGCGGAGCTGAGGCGAGAGGTGGAGCGCGAACGAGAGGCATTTGCGAAAGCACACCACTGGATCATCCATATCCCGCCAATCTTCGGCGGGTTACTTTCGAGTGAGAAGGGAATCGACGTGGAAATTTCAGTGAGGACACCACCAGCCCGATGAAGGCTCCCTTCGAGATCTACAAATTTGTACTTAGCCACAGCATGTACATATCGAAACGCGACTGCAATGTTTTCCAAGAGACATCCTCATCTTCCCGCGGGCCAGATCTTCGCGAAGCACTCCCGCATGTTCTCCGCGAAAACCTCTGGTTGTTCGAGTGCTGCAAAGTGACCACCGCGAGGGTTGTAGCGATACCACTGCAAGTTTCCCGTCTCGGCTGCCCAACTCTCTGGCGCCGAAGCTATTTCCCCCTCAAAGGAAGAGAATCCGAAAGGCTTCGTGAGTCGTAGATCTGGATCACGATTCCATGCTCCGACTCCAGTTGTGAGCTGTGGCGCGCCCGAATGGACCGATTCAGGTCTCTTGAACGGAAAGAACAGTATGAAGTGGCGCACCTCGGAGTAGGCATAAATAGATGTAGGGAACGTCTCCTGTATCCACCACATGGTCACGAGCTCGAGGATAACGTCTCGAGGTAGCGGATCATCCACCCAATCGCGAAGCTTTTCTCCCACTGTCACACAGAAGGATCCAGAGTCAGAGCTAGGGTCTGCGACCAGGAAACGAGATTGACATACGCCAAGCGAGAAGGGCGACTGGTGACGATTGAACAACGATCCCGATAGTACCGGGTCGAGTCCCATGCCTGACGACCCATTCAGCCAGATTTTCCAAAGCCGGGGCGAGATGTAGCTCACATGTTGGCATATCCTCTGCCCGTGCTGGCAAAGACAAGAGCTTTCTTCACGTTCATTATCTCGCGCTCGTTGAGACCTGCGAAAGGCTCCGGACGGTCGGGAGGCGCTGCTCCAGCAAATCAACTCAGTCCAATCTGAACAGGCTATTTTGTGTCCAAACTCACCCATGGGCATGTAGTTGATGTTGATCGCCTTGCACGAATCATATTTGGCGCTGAGGATTCGAGCAAGCACGCTGCCAATATCGCCGCCCTGCAATAACATGTTTAGACACTGATGACGGCGTAGTTCCCAACAAGTGGCTTACTTGGGCAGCATATCCGTTTTCAAAGCCTAGTCCACACATTAAAGAATTCATCAACCTTGCCAGGTCATACATTCCTAAGTGGTTCGGCGTCGTCAGCGCGCGAAGCTCTCTCGGTATTAATGGCTTGCGACTGACCGTAGCCCCGGTGCATCTTCCGGATTTTTCGTCAGAGTTGGAAAATCACGGAGCAGCTAAACTGCACTTACTGGTGGAGGATCACTCCAACCATAGCCGACCTGACTGGGACAGATTAAGTGGAAAGAGGGGGAACTGCTTTTCTTGAGTATACTGATGACGTCCATGAACTCCAACGTAGATCCAGGCTAAAGGACACCGCGTTACAGCGAATCAGCTTTCGCTCGAAGTATACAAGTACCAAGGATGCGAACCCCTGTGAAACATGAATTAGAGGCCTTCGCAGCGTGCGTAGGTGAAGCACATACAGCCATGAAGGAGAAGAAGCGGAATTGCGTCAGGGTCTTGAGAGTATTCAGCGATGTAGTGTATCCTGAATGATCCAGTTTCGGAGGCTTCATCTTTCACGTCGGCGGTGAAGTGCGAGAGCGATTGTAGCCTGATTTCCCGCGCTTTCCAGTCGAATCCTCCGGTCTTCCAATACTCGAAGGTCTCTGCCACCCATTTAGACTCTATGCCGTACTCTTTCTGGTTCGAAGCGTAGGTTGGCCTCGGGAGTTTGGCGCTGTCAAGATCCTTTTTCAGCGAGGCGAGCTGAGAGTCGTCGAAAGCGGGAGTGAGTGGCTCTGGGTTGAGCGTGATTGATCCGCGCATAGGTGTGTTCCCGAGAGTGTAGGTGCAGAGCCAACCAAAGTAAAGGATGGCGCGACGGCCTGCTAGGTAGCAACCGTCATTTCCCCGCTTACGCTCCGCCCGTCGCCCCTTTTCTCTTCTTTTCCCAACTATCTCTGTGCGCTTTCATCAAGTCCCTGAGCAGATTTGGGATGCAATTTTGACCTATGCACCCAGACCAATAGTCCTTCAGTGTGTTTGCCGGAGGGGACTTCGTTGCGGAGGGCCGTTCAGGGGCTGGTAAACTTCAATATCTTCATGCCGCTTTCTACAGAATTGACGACAGCGAGGTGGTCCTTCCGACGTCCTACAATGTAGGTTCAGGGTTTGATAGCTATTATAAGTATTACCTGAGACTGGCTGAAGTTGGCTGAAGCATGCAAAAGTTGTGAAGGCACTGAGCCCGAGCGCCTACGCGTGACTTGCCCCTTTCATCGCGCAGGTCGCTTGTCAACCTTGCTCCAAAACACCCAACTTCCTTCCCTCGACAGTCATAATTCCATCATCAAAATCAGCCGCGACCGTGACTCCGGCAAGCTGTACTGCTTCTCTCTTCGCTCTCTTCAACCACCTCCCTTCCACTTCCCAAGTCGTCCAGTCCTCCGAGGAGCTCGCATCGGAAGCTCCTCGAATTCGGAGGCGACACCCCTCACCGCCGGCACCGAATCTCACTCGTTCTGGCACCAGCATGTCAACTACCATACCACCGATTCAACAAGCTCCCTCTTCTTCTCCCTCAAAACCTGAAGGTAGGTCAGAGGTTCGCGGTGGCAGCCCCCCGCGTGACAACGGCCGCGAAGGGACCGATGTCCGACGGAGCTCGGGGTGGTGGAGCGAAAATTTTTGAGCTGACTAGCGGTACAGCTAGTACAGGGTTGGATCCGGAACATGTCTTTACCGTCAAAGCGACCGATGCCACCACGAACCAAGAAGTGAAACTCTCATACCAGGTGCGCCACACCTACAAACCGAATAGCTGGACTACTCACATGATGTCTTGCGCATCTTGGTCTTAAATACAATAGGCTATTGATGTGTCTGGACATGGTAAATCTCCACTCAAGCCATCGCATCGCTCCGCCTCCTGACGTCTCGTTCGTTCACCCGCGGCACAAAGGCAGCTTCGGCGTCGTTCTCAAGGCGCGAATTGTGGGAGGCGGCAGTGGGATAGTGGCGCTCAAGCGAACAAAACAAGATCGAAGGTACAAGGTGAGGACTTCGTAATTTGGAGGGCGTCCAGAATCAAGGGACGGCGCATGCTCATGGAGATCTCGCGGATCCAGAATCGCGAACTCCAAATAATGCAAGTGATCAAGCACCCGAATATTGTCAAGCTTCGATATTACTACTACGAAGGAGCTGCAAGCGACGACGAAGTATACCTCAACCTTGTTCTCGACCACATCGTGAGCCCGGCGCCTACTAATTTCGGAGCACTGTGCGACACAAGAGACTAAGAGAAGGGATTACAGCCAGAAACAATCTACAGGACCTACCGATGCTACACAAAACGACGGCAGAGCTTTCCAGAATCCCTTATCAAAGTGTTGGTACTTCGGCTCGCGTGAGGGACGGACGTACTGACAAAGTTACGGACGTCGCACAGCTACATGCACCAGCTTTTTCGAGCTCTCTCGTACCTTCATGCTGCAGGAGTATGTCATCGTGATCTCAAGCCGCACAACGTCCTCACTGAGTAGATCTTTTAAATCTGAGATTCTCCGAGGCCAGAACTGACTCGACGCCTGCATGGCGCATAGTCCAGAAACCGCCGTACTCACTCTCATCGTAAGCAGCGTCCCAGCGTGAACTAAATTTTGTTTGACGAATTATGAACCTAGGACTTCGGGAGCGCAAAGGTGCTCAAGGTTGGCGAGCCAAACGTCTCCTACACTTGCTCGAGGTTCGTGAAAGAATTGGTTGACTCGAAACACTCACCACTCAGCTGATATGATTCTGCAGGTACTACCGAGCCCCAGAGTTGATTTTTGGAAGCACGAGGTACACGAACGCCATCGGTAAGTGCCGCGCCTTATCGAACGACCGGACGCGGAGCTCTGAGCGAACCTCTCAACTGCAACAGATTTGTGGTCGACCGGGTGCATTCTCGGAGAGCTACTGCAGGGAACCGTTTTCTTTCCAGGTATTCTATTTCTTTGTAATTCATGAATCTTCACTGACAGGTCCAACTAGGTACCAGCGGGTGCGGATCTTTTCTTGCGAAGGCGACCATTGGAACGTTGGCGAGCTAACGTTTCCGGCACGACAGAATTGATCAGCTCGTTGAGATCATCAAAGTCCTCGGTACACCAACAAAAGACCAAATTCGTTCGATGAACCCGAACTACATGGAGCACAAGTTTCCTCAGATCAAGCCTGTCGCACTCAGTAAAGTGAGCAAACGGTTTAGGTTATTTAACGGAAACTGATCACTCACGAATTATTGATGTACATAGCTACTCCCACGAGCATCGACCGAAGCCGTCAACCTCCTTACCCGACTACTTTCGTTCGACCCTTCAAGTCGGATCTCGGCGTGTGAAGCAATGACAGATCCATTCTTCGACGACATCAAAGTCCCAGGCAAGACACTCCCCACTGGCATGCCACTACCCCCACTCTTCAACTTTTCCAGAGAAGGTGCGTTGCAACCTCATGGACAATTTTTGGGGCGTGTGCGCTCACACTCGTGACCTGGCAGAACTCTCGGTCCGACCTGACCTGCTGAGGAGGCTTGTGCCACCACATGTCGAGCAGCAGCTTTACGACGAGCAACACCTGGATTTAAACGCGTTCGAGCCTGTCGACCCTTCAGAGTTGCGGGTCAACATTGAATAAAGGAAGGGAGATGTTGGATGGAACGGAAGGAAGCGCCGCTTGTGTCCATAATTTGGTTGTCTGGCGATGAGCTTGATTGTGAAGAATGAAACGATGCTCTCGCTTTTTGTAAAAGGTGAAGAGACAGAAGAAATCAGATTACTCACCCAGACGAGATCTCGTGATGATGCAAATTAGAGGGTTGGTTGTTCGGCTTGTTCGGAAGTGTACCGGGTGATCGCTCAGGTGACCTTGAGGTAGTCGAGTTTGTCGAGTTCGCCTTGTTGAGCTTGAGCAGTTCGACCGTTCAAACGAACCACGAGACCCACCAAACTACCTAGCTCGCAACCAGTCACTGTTTCAGCCACGTATACGACGACAACAAGCTCGCACTCGCACTCGCAGCCTCAGGCAAGCCAGTTCATTCCTCCGCCTCAGCGTCGTCGCACCTCTCCCACGGGCAGCGACTTGAGTTCTTTGGCACCAGCGAGCTGACCAACAGCTTTCTACGTGTCTCTAGCTAATCCGCCAACAAGCTAGCCCCTGCGCCTACCCATCTTCGCTAAGCGTACTCTGACCCGCGACGTCAGCTCTCTCCCGACCGATCGACCTCGCCCTACGGTCACCAGACTTGAACGAACCCAATCTCACGCTCCACGCCTCGCAAATCTCGCTAAATGTCATCTCATATGAACGGCGTACGCATCTCACGTAAGTCGTTCTTATCCAATCTCATGCGGTGTACATACAGCCAGCGACTACGGTCTCGAATTGGGGGGCTGCGTTTGGGGCGGGCGGAGCGGGCTGGTGAGGGCTTCGGTGCGCGCGCGGCGGCACTCCCAAGGTCCCTTGGGCTTCGGAAGGCTTGACTGCTATATGCCCAGCTGCCGGGAAATCTTTAGTAAGATGGTGGACGTTCGGTCCCCACGCGGATTTGACTCGCCGTTTCGCACGCGCGCATGACCTCGACGTCGCGCGCCTCGCCATCTCCTTCTCAGCCTCTTTCTCCGTCGCAATCCTTTTTCATCCTTTTGCGTCGCTAGGGAGGGGGACACGACGACCACGCTCATGGCCATCCGTTACGAGTTGAACGAACGCTAATCCCCTCTCATGTTCCCGCCCCTTTCCTCCGTCTTCGACCTACCCCTCGTCCTCAATCCCACCTCCGCCAAACCTTGCCCGCACGTCTCGCCTCCCTTCCTCCATTTCGTCATCAATCACGACGTTGGCCCATTCACAGCCGACGATCCCTCGAAGCTCGTCAAAGTTGTCGCGTCTCACGGCAAGACTGGCGAGCAGTGTGAACTCAGGTACGGGCGAATACGGGGCCACGCGTGCGGGGAGAGCAATTTGAGCTGACCCTTATTGTCGCTTCTTGTCGCTAGCTACACGGGGTGCAGGGTGGTAGGGAATGGTAGCTTCGGAGTCGTCTTCCAGGCCAAGCTCGTGAAGTCTTTGGATCCCGGGGCAATTCAAGCAACAGAGGACGACGATGATGTCGCCATCAAGAAGGTTTTGCAGGACAAGCGGTTCAAGGTTGGTTCTTTGTTTCCTCAACCCTCGGTTGCTATCGGTGGCTCGGTCGTGGCGCCATCAAGCTCGCCCGCACCGCTTTACCTTTCGGTTTCCACGCTGACCTGCTCCCTCGCCTCGCCCTTGCTCGCCCGCAGAACCGAGAACTTCAAATCATGCGTCTCGTAAAACACCCCAATGTTGTTGATCTTCGTGCCTTTTTCTATTCCAATGGGGACAAGGTGAGTCCGCGCATTGTCATCACGTGCGCACATCGTCGGGTATCACCGGTACTCATCAGCCCGCTTCCCGCCTTCCCTTTCCCTCTTCCCCATCACCTAGCCGAAAAAGGATGAGGTCTACCTCAACCTTGTGCTGGAATATGTGCCAGAGACGGTCTACCGCGCCTCCCGCCACTACGCCAAGCTGAAGCAAACCATGCCTATGCACTACATCAAGCTGTACATGTACCAACTTCTTCGATCCCTCGCCTACATCCACTCCGTCGGCATCTGCCACCGAGACATTAAGCCCCAGAACCTCCTCCTCAACCCTCCCACCGGCATCCTCAAGCTTTGCGACTTTGGTTCCGCGAAGATTCTCGTCGAGGGAGAGCCGAACGTTAGCTACATCTGTTCGCGGTACTACCGGGCACCAGAGTTGATCTTTGGCGCCACCAACTACACCACCAATATTGGTGAGCTCATTTTTGGCACTGTCGTGCGCGATGGAGCCGGTGGAGGTTGCTCGAAGCGGACGGCAGCTGCTAACGGGTCCTTCTTTACTCGCAGATGTTTGGTCTTCCGGATGTGTGATGGCGGAGCTCATGTTGGGACAACCACTATTCCCTGGAGAGTCTGGGTAAGTGACGCCCTCCACTTTACCTCGCATCTGCCGCACTACCTAACGCTCTCGTTCTCAGTATCGACCAGCTTGTCGAAATCATCAAGGTTCTTGGAACACCGACACGGGAGCAGATCAAGACGATGAACCCAAACTACATGGAGCACAAGTTCCCCCAGATCAAGGTGAGCCAGCTTGTTTGCAAATGTTCCACCAGTCGCTGACTACTACGGTATTTTGCAGCCGCATCCGTTCGTCAAGGTCTTCCGACCACGCACACCGCCAGATGCCATCGACCTTATTTCCAAGCTCCTCGAGTACACGCCGTCAGCGCGCTTGACAGCCATCGAAGGTGCACTAGATAATTCTGTAAATATTTACGCGGAGTCGCTTGACTGATCTTCTTTCTACAGCCATGACACACCCCTTCTTTGACGACCTCAGAGTGCCTGATGCGAAGATGGCAACTGGAAAGGACTTGCCTCCCCTCTTCAACTTCACTCGCGAAGGTTTGTAGCTAATCCTCTCCGCTGAAGTCTAGCTCCCTCGGCTGACCCTCTGATTTCCAACGTCTCCAGAGCTCTCCATTCGCCCAGATCTTAACAAGCAGCTCGTTCCCCCTCACATGGAAGCTTCATTGATGGCACGAGGTATTGATATCAACAACTTTGAGCCAAGTAAGCCCACTTGTCAAAGCGTGATCCAGAGACTTTTGCTAACATGCCTTCCACAGTCCCACTGGCTGAAATGCGAATCACTCTCGATTAAGCACTATTTTATAAACCTTTTCGGTGTTGAACGGTCGATTAGGTCGGTCGGTTCTCACGCTGCTTGCGGTTCCTCAAAAGGGACCGCCCTTTTCCATCTTTCGCCTATCCTCTACTCGCATTAACCGCCGCACATCATCCTCCACCTACTCTTGGCCACCTCCTTACACTCACCCACCCTCTCATCAATTGTCGCCGGCGGCTCCCCTCCACCCTAGTGCCTCCCTTTGTCTACCGCTCTCCCAGTATCTCGTCCTGAATGAAAGATTGTCTGAAAATCCAATACTTGTTTGCAAGCTGTGATCCTCTGCTGTTATACCCGAAACATCTAGAAAGAAAAGTTCGAAAGTCGAGACTCGAGAGGTCAACCGCTTCGGCTTCGCGTCTCAAAATGCCCAGCCGTCGTCATCAATGCTCTTGCATCTGCAGAAACAACAGCGCGGTTCTCTGTCCACACTGGGCCAAACCACGTCTTCCGAAATCCCTGCACGCCTCATCGAATCCTCTCCAACCAAACGTAGTCGAAAGATTTCCTCTCTCTGATTCCCATCCGTGGCTCGAGCCCCAACAAAAAGGACCATGGCGCGTCCGTCCCACCACGCCAACGACACTCGTTCTTCTTTCAAGAACCCTTGGCCATCAGCTCAGCCTCCTTCTTGGTCAGAGCTTGCTCAAGGAGGCTTCCCTCTTGCATGGGCTCACCCGAACTTGCGAGCTCATCCGCACGCGCGGGACGTCAAGATCGTCAAGCCTGACTGGGGCCGTGACAGCGACTCGGCCGACCCTGTTCGAGAAGGGAAAGGGAAAGGGAAGGACATAATTGGGACCTGGCTGGGGCACGCGTGTGCGTTTGTTGAGATGCCGTGGACAGGCAAAGCCGCGGATGGCAATGAGGAGACGGTCAAGCTCCTCTTTGATCCAATCTTCTCCTCAAGGGCAGGACCGACTCAGTTTACGGGACCGTCCAGGATCACGCCGGCTCCTTGTCAAGTTGGCGATTTGCCGGGCTGCGATGCCGTCTTCATTTCGCACAACCAGTGAGCAGGTGGCGCTCCTCTTGCCAGGGCTATGATCGCTGATTTGTTTCAAAGCTACGACCACCTCGATCTCTCAACCATTCAAACGCTACTCAAAGTCTTCCCGTCAACGCATTTCTTCGTGCCTCTTGGTACGTCAACGGCTCGCCTTGACTCCATCCGATCCGTTGCTTAGCGTTCCTTGCGCAGGCTTGAAGAGCTGGTTCACCTCTATTGGCGTGCCAGAAGCTCAAGTAGACGAGTTGGACTGGTGGGCTGAGGTGGACCTTACTTCAAAAGATTTTGGCAAGGTCGCACCAGACGCGGTCCCCGAAACTCGTTCAGCGATATCGAAGCTTCGTATCACCTGTGTTCCTGCTCAACACAACTCTGGTCGGTCGGTATTCCATACTTTGACACGATGTAGAATATTCATCTCTTTTTTCTTCTATTTGGTAGGCCGTGGCGCACGAGATCAGGGCTCGACTTTATGGTGCGGCTGGGTGCTCGAGCATCTGGTGACTTCTGAGCCTGGGAAAGGAGAAATCGCGGCCATGAAACGAGTTACCCGAATGGGCTCCCTCTTCTTTGCAGGGTACGTACAGCCATGATACTTGGACTGGGTTGCTGACTAACTCTGAAAGAACAGTGACACTGGCTATCGGCGATACAGCCATAGTAAGGAAGTCTGTCCCGCCTTCGAAGGTCCGCAATCTCCTGCTTCTCGTGTGGATAGTCCTGCTAACGAGTAGAGCAGAAATTGGTGCCAAGTTTGGACCCTTTGACTTGTCCTTCATTCCCATCTGGCGTGGCGGAACTCTTGGCTTCATCTCGTGGACTGGATTGCGAGTGAGTCGCGGCGTTCACAATACGTTTCAGTGGATTATTGACGACATTCCACAGCTTTCACACGAAACAGTTCCCTCGAACTACCACGGCACGCCCTCGGACGCTGTCTCTATTCATCTGGACGTCAAGAGCAAGAACTCCATTGGTACGAGCGACCTGGCCGTTACGAGAACCTTACGAGATCTCGTGTCTAACTGTGTATGGTTCCTCAGGCATCCACTTCGGCACTTTTATTGGTGCCGAAGCAGAGTCCCTCGAGGCGGTCATTGGGCTCAAGGAAGCTTGCGAAGATGCCGGCTTGCGAGATCTGGATGACGGAGGCGAGGGTCCCCACGGGCGAATGGGTGTGCTTGATCAGGGGAAATCATGGCGAGTAAAGGTGGAGGAGCTCATTGTTTTCTGAGGAACCGGAATCGAGCTTGATTCACTTCGCACATTTTTCTGCGAGTCAAAAGGGCGACCGCGTTTCCATTCGGCTTGTGAAGGCGAAGGGCACAGCCATCTTCAACTTGCTGCGTTATTCTTATTTCCGTCCTCCTCGTCCTTCGCTTCCTTCCACCCCATCTTCGACTTTCCCTAGTTCGCTCTTTGCGGTCCTTCTCGCACACCACCCTTCTATACTCATCGCCCCTCCTCTCCTCTGCTGTCCGCTGTCGGGTGCCTACATCAACACTTCCAGCCTCGGCCGCCACTCGTGCTCGGGGATGACGGACCAGTCTGCGCCATATCAGCTGGCACCGGCACCATTCCCTCCACTAGAGCTCTTCAGATATGACCACAGTGTGCTCGGAACGCTCGCCAAAGAGCCAAAACTCGCTCCGGGCGCAGCAGCGCGACGGTTGTTTCCAAAGCCTTGGTTCGGAGCTCGTCTGTACCGACGAATGACTATCAAGCACGACCTCCTTCATGTTAGTGATCACTCGAGAAGGTGCAGCTGAAGTGCAAAGGTGCTGATGCCGTCATTGCTACCGTAGGGTCGGGTGTGGACTCCTCAAGAGCTGGACGACGCGGCCGAGCGTGGAGACTTTCCGTACAGGCCTAGCGATCTGTTTCTAAATGTGCGTTGTTTTCCTATTGGCAGCTGAAGCTAAACTCGGGCACGCGCTAAATGCCCTCTGAGGGATAGATGTACGCGGACGTCCTCACGTGCCTTACTCGACGACCGCTCGCAGGCAACATTTCGCCTGCCCTACTCGGTACCTCTGGTACGATTCCGCTGAGTATCGTCTCCACCATTCCCGACATCATGCGGCACTACTATGATACGAGTGAGCTTAGAACGGGGGGCGGGGCCACTAGGACATCCGTTTCAGGATGCGGGGGTGAACTGACGCGCATTTGTCTCGCAGTTGTATTGGCAGAGAAGGAGGTATTTTTAGTTACCAGTGAGGAGGTCCTCGCTTCAAGTGATTCGTTGGTCCCAGGCTCATCATTTTCACTCCCACAGATTATTGGCAGTACGTTAGACATTGAGGCAGAGCGCTGTAGGCTGCTGTACGCTGACTATCCTGCTTGTAATTTACAGGCCTTCCGATTCTGTAAAAGCAGTTTCAACTGCCCTTATTGATCTCAGTGCTCGAGTTGGGAAGCGTGGTGGAGATAAGATTGTCGTGAAGATAATGTGGGATCGTGGAGCTTGGGAGCAACTGGTAAAGTACGTTCCTTCTGCCCCGACAGATGCAGACATAAATCTTCTCTAATACCACTCATCTTTTTAGGAATCATGCGTTTGTATCCGAGGAAACTTGGGTCGGCCTTGACCTACCGGCGAAGAAAGAAGTTCCGAATCTCTCGCTCGAGGTTATCAATTTTCACCGGCCGTTACTGGGTGCGAATTTATTCCTTGTCAAAGAGATCGGGACTGCCTAACAAATCCTCACTACAGGAACATTCCATCAGAAAGCTCTTGTCGTTGATCGTAAAATAGCTCTCTTAAACAGCAATAACATCCAGGTAGGCTTCTAAGACAGTTTGAATATATGGGCTGGCCTTTTCTGACGCCTTGTATCCATATCCGCAGGATCGACCAAATGTTGAGGTATAGGATCGACTTCGCTGTTCTCCAGGGGCTACACTGACTTGCTATGTTTGTTTCGCGAAGATGATGGTCCACTTGGAAGGTCCTGTCGTGGACAGCATCTATGATGTGCTTCTTCTCTCGTGAGTACGGAAGCATTTCTATACTCAATCTGCACTCACCTTCCCCTTTACTCGGTTAGATGGAACGAGAAGTTTACGCCAGTACTTCCTTGCGTCACCCAGCCGCCGCATTACCCGAGCCCAAAGTCTGGGAAAAAGTTTCTTTACACATTCTCCGACGCCAACCCTTACCTGGAGCGAATCGACGTCACAAAAGCTGCTAAAGCTGCTCGAAAACTTCTTTCGCGACAATACCAGGACGTCGTCGACGCAGAACACGCGGACGAGGTTACACCGAGGATGTGGTGGAGGCGAGTAGCTGGCGACAATGATGCCGCATCACAAACACCTCCACCCTCATCGGGAGCCAATGGTGGTTTCGCGAGTCTCGTCTCGGGTCTGGTGCAAAAGATGCGCGAAGAGAAGGCTAGGGCGGCTGGGGAAACGATCGCATCTCCTTCAAATCCGACGGAACCGACGACGACCACTCGGGCAGCAAGCGACGTGACTGCTGTTGGTACCGTCGAAGATGTTGCTATTCCGGCTGTCGTCTTGGCAAGGGAGGATCCAGTCGCTGCGGCTGAGAGCACCGGGAATAACAATTCGCACCCCACTTCTTTACCTTCCCCGGTCGGGGCCAGCCACCTCAAGCAATTGAGCGCTTCGTCTCTTGCGGCGCCAGCTTCCCCTACAAGTTTTGAGACTCCTTCGCTGAGTAATACTTTCATCTCTTCGAAGCGCGGTCAGCACTCACGTTTTTTTCTTTTTCAGCTGCGCCATCGTTTCAAGGGGGAGCCCGTCTTTTAAATAATCCATCCAACGGATCTACCAGTCGTCTAGCTGCACTATCTAAGGCTCTGAACGCAGGCGCACTTTCTAAAGTCGAAGCCACTATTGACGACGAGCGCCTCATCGACGACTTCAAGCCGCACATGATTCATAAAACGCACAAACCTTTCCGTGCGTCTATTCCACAGCTGAACTTACTCCTTGCTACTGAGAAAATCTCCTTTACAGCCATCGCACTGGTCAATCGTGGCCCGCACGGCTGTGAGCCTCTCTCCACTCTTTTCATACAACTCCCACTAGACTATGAGCTGAAATTCATGCCCGACAGCACCTGGCCATCAAGATGTTCGCGTTGCTCAGGACGCCGCTTGGCTTGCCGGATTCCGTTACGCTGCCGAGAATGTTTTCATGTTGGTGCTCGACCCTCCAAGATGTTCCGATCATGCATCTGACGTTTTCACCTTGCTAGTCAAACACCAACTTTGAACGCCAAACCAATCGTCCGAGCGATTATCGAAGCGTGTACATCCGGCGGGAAAGACGGCAGAGGGCTCGAAGTGACCCTTTTTCTCGATCTTGGAGTGAGTGCACTGTTGCATATTTTCTATCCCTAGAAAGCTAACCCAACCGTGCATAGTTCAACGACAAGGGCGAGAGTGTACCATACCAGGGTGGTACCAACGAGGAGGTCGTAGTGAGGCTTTACGACGCTTTGCGGCCACGCAAGAAGGAGCACAACCTACATGTGTACTGGTACACTGGTACGTTTTTTGTTTACATCTTCAGTGAACAAAAAAAACGTCGCTAATATCTACCTCTCTTTTCAGGAAAGGATCAGACGAAGCCTCTCAATGCTGTGCACAAAACTCGAAACTGTCACGTTAGTCATCATCGTCGGAGCCCTTTTTGTGTCGGCAGTAACTAAGGCCATCCTTTGGCGCGAAAGGTCAAATTCATGTCGATCGACCACCAGTGTGCCATCGTAGGAAATGGGAACCAGTACGCCACACTCGTCACCGCCATTATTGACTCTACTGGTCTGACTTGACTCCTGTTTCTGCCTTCAGGGATAGTCAATCTTGGTTTCACTCACAAGAGTGCAGTGAGTTGCATTTTCATTCTACTCTTGGCCTTTGTTTTGACTGATCGCGGACGGTACGCTCTACCAGACATCTTGATCGACAGCCCACAAATTGTCCTCGACTGGGAAGACCAACTCAGGACAAATCAATCGACGCACATTTATGGCAAGGTTGACACCGACGGAATCTGGCGAGATCCCAAAACAAAGGAAGCGATTGAGGTGCGACAGTCACGAAAGTCCGTCTGACTCGGCCAATTTTGCTGACGCCCATTGCATTAATTCAGCCACCGAAAGCAATATCTTGCTTCACTGCTATCTCCGCTATGAGTACGTCCAATCTTCCCTGCAAAGAGGCTGCAGTACTAACAACGTCGCCTCGTAGTCTAATACTTGTCTGAGCAAGGAGCTAATCTTTACAAGCCTTCAATTTAATTCTTGTACCGCTGTTGAGATTCATAAGTATCACATTCAAAGCTCGTTTCAGCTCGGTGATTTTGCATACCTGCCATGCAACCAAGTGCAGCCCAGGAGTATATGTCCGACCGCCCTGCGCACGAATATAAGTAGCCACAGCCACCTGTGAAAGAAATAGAGAGTAATCAAAAGTCGGATTCTACCAGTTAAAAGTCAAGACTTTAAGAGTTTGATTGGAGAGGGAGGCATTGTGGTCGTGATGTCCGCGAGGTCCAAGATCATCCCGAGTTCGAATCGTGTTTACCTTTTTCGGCCGTGCCGACTACTCTTGACCGACGCTCTTCCCTGTCCTTCGATCCGGCCGCTAGGGTGTTATTTCTGCGATGGAGGCTGGCTTTGGACCTAATTCACGCTCAAGCAGCCGGGGGAGCTTACACGAAGGTCCGTCTCATCTGCGTCCCGACACAGCTTGCCGCCTCCATCCCGCTCCGCTCGCAGACCTTAAGCACTGACACTACCCTTTGTATGACAGCTGCATCCATCATCTCCAACTCATCTACTGAATCTGGAAGACTTTCTAGGCCACCCCGCTCAAGCCGTCGCCCGTCTATCATTGAGCGGACGAGAGGACCATCCACAACGACTACCGTCCCATCTGAACCAATTGCGTCTACCTCAAAACTGACAGTGCATAAGGAAACGTGGGCCAGCTCGCCGAACCGCCTCGACATCGGCTGCTACCCTGTCGCAACTTCATCGCACAGTCATCTCAAGTCGGCAACCGCAACCGCTGCGGGCGCGACCACCGACTCACCGACTACTCCCCAAGGTCAGCACTTCGCAACAGAATCTTTCAACGTTTGTCGAGATGCGAAGTACTGACTTGGACCATCGATAAAGCAGACACCGGCCTACAAACTCCCACCGGCGCGACACAATTCCATCAACAGTCGCGACAAACGTCCCAACCGGCGTCTCCAACTTCTTCTCGCTCTACATCACCTTCCCTTCCTCGCTCCTTTTCTCCTCTTCCGCGCACTCCCCTCCAGATGCAGCTACCTCGCAAAGGCTCAGGATCCCCGCTTTACGCCCTGCACGAGCCGCCGATACTTCTCCCTCATTCGGCTTCTCACAGTCCTCTACAATCTCGGTCTGGGTCCCACTTCCAATCTCCACATCAAACCGAACAAGATGGACAAAATCCTGCCGGAGCACATTTGAACGGATCAGATACGCATGAGGACAGTGGCGACGAGTCGGAATGGAGTGGGGTGGAGCTGCCCGAGGAAGAAGTTAGGCCGAGAAGCGATTTTCTGCAGCGAAGCCTGGGCTTTGAAGAACCGGTGCCAAGAGAGGAATTCCGGCAAGACGAGAGGAAGTCAAGCGTACAGACGCCAGTGGGCGCGGAGCTGCCGACGGACACAACGCCAACGCCTCCTTGGCGCACAGGCGAAGTTTCTCCCACGAAGCGTCGCGGATCGTCCGCTAGATTATCAGGGGTAGATACCGATTATGGGGCAAACCCGTGGTGGACTAGCTCCAGCTCAATTTTGGCGAGCGCCGGCGACATCAACCAGGACAGGCCCAAGTCTTCATTTCCGACACACCCAGGAGCGCCTTCGCTCATCACCCGACCTTCTCAAATTGGCCTTGCGTTTGACCGTGCGACCGACGTGCCAGATCACATGCCAGGGAGGGGTAAATTGACGAAGCCTCTCCTATCGACATATCAGCCCTCGCCCCCATCATCTCACACGTCCCCTCGCATGTCCTCAGCCACGAATCAATCCGATCCCAACTCCTATCCCTTCGCTCACGCTCCCGTCTCTCCCACTGGATCGAACTTATCTTTAAACACACCCCCATCACCTGTTGACTACAGTCAAGTTCCACAGACGGCGCCTCTACGACTTGTACCCAGAAGTAACCCACAATCACCTTCGCCTTCCACACTGCCAACTTTCACCTCCGCTCCCATGCCTTCTAACTCAATAACCGCCGCTCCCCGCCAAGAGTTCGTCGAAGAGGAAGCTCTTTCGCAGGCACTCCACGAAGGCTTGGACAGCTTGCAACGGGCGACCGCCAGGCCGTCGCATGAGCAAGAAATGATCGAATCCAGAGCCGAATCATCTGCTTCGAGTGTCTACTCTTCGTCATCAGGTTTGGTTTCCCCGGTGGTCGAACTTCGTCCTCTCGCACCCGTAATCAGCGACACTCTAGAAGCGCCACCACCACTCTCGACGCCAGCTTCTAATGTCACCGCACGTGATGCTGACTTATTACCCACTGTCACTCCCGTAACACCCCTCGACATTTTCGCACCTCCACCTCAACTTCCCTCGACTCAATCTAAGTCTATTGCGACCACTGTGCCAAACGCGCTCTCCAGCCCGGCCGAGCTCCCTATTTCTCCAACTCCATTTTCCGCATTTTCCACAAAGCGAAGGCAACTGAAGCCTGAGCCCAAGGCGCCAATCTTGAACCCAAAAAGTGACCAAAGGAAAACGGGGGTTGCCCGATTGGTTTCGAGCGATTCGATAGAATCCCTCTCGACCCAGATCAAGGTAGATGCTGCCTCCGTCACAATACCATCCATTCAAGAGGAGGAGAAGTTCGACACCGTGAGCCCTATGGACCACTGGGTGGAGGGAAGCCGACCTACCAGTCGTCCGAGGTAAGTCGCTGCAGCGACACTCTTTCGCAATGCTTCACTGATTGCCTGATACCATTGGTTACAGGGAAGTGACTCCACTGTCGGCGTCAGATTTTGCCGATGTCTATGGCGCCTTCGACCACTCGCCTTCAGCCTATGACGCTGAATTCCCAGAGACTCATAAGAATTATTTTGCTTCTACAGCTGGGCCAGCATCACCTCCGAACCCTGTCGAAAGCCCTTCTCCTGTGGACTACGCCACGCCCTCTACCGCCGTCAATGGCGGCATTCCTCGTTTTCCATCACCGATTCGGTCAGAAATCGAGAAACTCACTCCTCGGGTCGCATCCGATACTCGAAGAGTCAGCGAAGGATTCAGCGACGAAACCGATGCTTTCCAAGGTGCCGTGTCGCGAGCCTCGAGCGATGAAGACGGTCAAAAAACTGCGCCGGTTCATCAAACGGTGACCGCTCAGCTTGCTGCCACTGCCACAGCGATTCCGGCAAGGAGCTCCAGTCCCATGGCCGGGAAGGGAGATAGCAAAGCCCGAGCCCTCGCTTTCATCGCCGACCTGAAACGAGCAAAATTAGCTCAGGCAAGTCGAGACAACTCGCCCCAGAACAGCTCTCCGCGGAACAGCTCCCCCGTTCCCTCCCCTCTGGCAACTCCGAATACTCTTCCGCCTTCTTTCATCACTTCCCCGATCAGCACCGAGACTACCACACCATTTATCCAACATGATCGTGAGGCCTCTGAGATTACCTCTACACCACTCCCGTCGCCTCCTTCCCCTGCCACGATTCTTGCGGCAGAGACCTTACCTCCAAAGCCTTCGCTCCCAACAATCCCTAATCCCGCTTCCCGTGCGACGCCGCTGTCTCCGGCACCGACAACAAGGTCCAGCGCCTTGAGTGCTCGCGAGCCCTCCCCACAGGTCCTCGAGAGACTCACCCGTACTAGGCTTCTCCCTGAGCCCATGCGATACCGGGACCTCAGATCAGTAAAATCGGCCAGGGAGCGAGCACATCTATACGCACTCAAAATCAACGCTCTCGCGAAAGAAGACGCTGGAACCGCGGTGTGGATAGGCTTCGTGAGGGGAGGACATTCACCTCTTTTCTCCGAGGGTAAGACTCGCCTCGTCTTGTATTGAGATCTTCGTCTCGCTTACCACGCTTAATTTTAGGCCCTACATCCCCGATCGAGCCTCACGCCAAATCTCGCAAGTCGCGCGAAGACGTCTCCACCGCCAGTTCCGTCGCCTTCCCGATCCGTGGTGACAGTTATCGCTTAAAAGAAATCACGACTGGATCCTTCAGTCCTCACGATCTCACACCCACTGTCCCTTACCCTGGGGTGCTCCACCTCGCGCGAAGCTCCAAGCCCGCCGCCATTGCCAAGTCGGGCTTCTTCTCTCTTGGTCGCAAGTCGTCTCTCAGACGAGGACCGGATGGGCCACCGCAGAGATACAGTGGCGGTTCTCCACTGGGAGCGATCCCGAGCCCCCCCATCGCATCGCCCAGTAGCGCCCCAAGTACTGTCGGGAGGAGTAGCCTCAGTGGCCCGCGAATGCCGGGTACGCCGGGAAACAGGGCTTTACGAGGAGCTTCCTATATGAGCTTCACTCAATCGCCTCCCTCGGAACCAGCTTCCGTCCTTGTCGACCTCGAAGCGCTGGGTCGCTTAGGAGACATTCTCCCTATGGCATCGAAGGAGACACTTTCCAATTACCTTTCGCAGGCCGGGAACGATGAGACACTCGCTATCAGCCTGTACCTCGCGGACCAACAACAACAGAGTCGGTGACACACTTAGTTTTAGCTGCCGATTTCAGCACCGTCGTTTACGTACCTGCAGTCCCCGGAATACAACTGTCGCTACAATTCTTTGTTACTTCGATCTCCTCTTTGTCTCTTCGTGGCAGGAGGTCGTTCAGATCGTTGTATTCGAGGCGATTCTCTGTGGACTTCTCCGAGTGTTTCAAGCTTTTGGTTGACTCCTCCCCTTTGGCCCGGGAGTGCTGTGCTTATGTACTTACCTCGCACGTCTTTGACAGGCTTCTGCCCTTCCGAAGTACAAGCCAGCCATGTTCGGCCTCAACCTGAAACAAAACTGGCGGCAATCCGAAAATACTTGAATTTGGCGTCAAACAGATCCATATCATTCACAGTCTCACAAATGTCCGTTCAAACCCCGCAAGAGCCTCAATACACCTACGCCGTGTATCTCTTTCCTGCTACGCCTTCAAGCATTGCTTTGATCTGGTTTGCGACCACCTTGCTATGGAATCGAGCCCAGCCGAAGGTGCCGACCATCACCCACAGTCCATCAACTCCCTGCATAGCAACAAGCGTCAGCCATTGTGCAAATTCGCATGCTCTTAGAAAACGTTTACCATATCCTTCCATACACCGTTGAGCTCCCCTTCTTTGTCCAAACCCCAGACCCTCTTCACTCGCGAGCCCACATCTGGGCCTAAAATCGACGTCAAAGACTCTTTGACCTCAGTGTAGCCCGTGGCGAGTATAATGAGGTCGTAGTTCTCCGTTGAACCATCTTTGAAGTTTACAGACGTCCCGGAAAGTCTGATGTGGAGGATGTTAGGGCGAAGGAAATCAAAGTGAGGAATATAGACGCAACGAGTCAATCTCTCCTTGCTTGATCTTGATTCGACCATCAATAACAGCGTTGCAGGCCCCAGCGTCGTAATACTGTTGATAGCATACCGTGAGCTATCGTCGAAGAATACGGGGAAGAGGTGCGTGGGCTCACAAATCCTCCACCTCGCTCCCAGCCAACTGGTAGACCGCCAAATAAGTGTCGGAATCTTGCAACACCAAGCTGGGAAGTAAGGCTTACGAAGAACGGTTCCGGTGCCTTTGATACCACTATACCAATTGAAGCCAGCTCTCTTCAGCCCAGCCTGTTTCCGAAAGTAAAGTCAGCGAACGACAAGGCGACGGTCAGGAGAGCAACGCGAACAATGAGGTCACTACATAGTCAATGGAGGGAGTCAGATAACCCCAAGCTAGCAAGTTGGGTTCCCACTCACGCATCCTTCTCGGAGATTCCATCGGTCATGCGCTTCGCGAGCTCTACAGGAAATTTTTTCAGTGTTTGCCGAGCGCCTGAGTGGTAAAGACGGAGCCTCACCGACGCCAGCATTGGTCGGCATGGAATGAGCTATACGATCGGCAATTTCCATTGGGGGTCCATCTTCGCAGTAAAGATTTCCCAAACACTGATAAAGCGAGGAAACAAGGTGTTACAAAAAGTCAGCGTGGGTGGGATGTTACAATAGTCAGAATAGTTACAGCAGGTGCGCCATGTGTCAGGCTGGAGGGCGTTTCCAATCAGTGATAATCGAGTCAAAGATTAGAGGGAAACACACCTCATCACATAGGAAGGTGAGCGCTGCAGCATCGTAACGTCGACACCGTTCCTGGCGGCGTCCAAAGCAGCATCAAAACCACTCGAGCTTGTACCAACAACGAGGATTCTCTTTCCCTTGAAAGATTTTGCCGAGTCGTGGACGCTGGAATGGCGAATGATGCCGGAAAAGGTGTCGGATCCTAAGATCGTAGGGATTCGGGGGGTTCCAGCGAGGCCCGTGGCAACGACCTACGAAGTTGATGTCAGAAAACTTCCACTGACTTGCCAGCGAGCTACCTTACGAAGTGACGTGACTTCAGCTTGCGGTCGGGCTGGCCAGCGCGAGTGACGGTAATATTCCAGCGTTCGTCGTCAAAAGTCGCCGAGGAGACTTTGGAACACGTCCAGACGTTGAGGTCAAGGCTGTCGGCATCTGAGAATGTAAATAATTAGATGATGACTATTTAGGGTACCCTCTGAGGCCTGACACTTACAGGAATCAAGCCAGTTGCCAATTTTCTAGAACAGAGAGAGTCAGCGACGCAGACAGGCTCAAAACAACTTGGTCCACGGAGACTCACACCAGCAGGGGTATAGATGGGCCAAGACTTTGGAAACGGAATGTAGGGAAGGTGGTCTTTTGAAAGCAATCAGCATCTTGCCGCTAGGACAAACCTAAAGGAGCTTACCTTGCCACACAGGGAAATGAAGACTGAGCGCTTCGTCTGACAAAACAAGTGATCAGTGATTTGAGACGGACAACCTTAATCGAATGACTCACATCGGTTCCTCCAATTATCTCCGACTCGCTTGTTAGCCTCCACGATAAGAACTTTGACGCCAAGGGCCTGTAGACGGGCCGCGAGACAAAGTCCGCTGAAAGGAATGAAGGGCGCTCAGAAAGACTCTTTATTTCGAGAATATTCGCGACTCACTTATGTCCCGCACCAACTGTAAATAATACACTGCCTAGTCAGTTTGCGCACTACTTTCTTTCGAAAAGAAGAACAGACCGATCACAACCTCTGGGTCTGTGTCCTCAAAGGCAGCTTTCTTGTCCCGAGTTCCTTGCCAAGTATCGGTGCTGCTGATATGGCCATCCTCACGTCCGACTTCGGGGAAGTCTTTGAGACCCTCTAGGATGGTAGAAAGTGTCCAGGCGCGAAAGCCCTCTTTGGCGGCGACAAGGTTGACAACTCCAGTGCACAGCCCCGCCTTGGTCTCAAAAGTGAAGTGAGCTTGCACATACGTCAAGTCCGGATAGGGCGCTTCAATCATCGGAAGGGGGGCCGCAGCGAGCTTGAAGTTGCACGGCTTCGTGGAGGCGAACGTCGCCTGGGGATAGTGCCGTGTTTGTCAGGCGAGGCGACAAGATCATTCACGGCCCACTCACCTGTGTCGCTCTGCGAAGAGCTTCTTGACCGCGAAATGTGCGGTAGTCCCAGGTTAAAGCTGCTCGGTCTCTCCACCAGCCTATCGAAAAGGGAATATGAGCGATGAATGCCGAGCGCTTCCTTGCTCCTCCTACCCACCATCTGCAATGAAAAGGTCCGCAACGCTCGAAGGATCGGTATCCTTTGCTCTCACTTCCAGCAAATCGAGCCACTCCTGAGCCGTCGCGGTTGCGTTGACGTCCGTTGGAAAGGTGCGTCCCAGACGCTCCGGGGTAGGCAGCGGTGCGACTCCGTCGTCGGGAACAGATTTTGTAGCGGTCATGGCTGGCAGTCAGTGATGTTTTTGATGCGAAAAGGGCTGACCAAACTGTTTGGTCCATTGCCTCGCCATACGGCGGCAGTAGGCGGGTAGCAACTCCACGTCATGCCGTCCCCGCACTGGGGTAGCGTGGGGGCCCTTTAGATTGAGGACGGGATTACGTCCGCCCGCCTTTTTCATCTCCCCAGATTGACAAGTTCCTTCTTTCGCTTCATTCACATTTCACTTCACTCGCTTCTCCCCCTTTGAAAGTCCATCTTCCTTTGTAGCAGCTCTTCAACCTCCAACAATCAGCAACATGGCTTCAAACCTGAAGTCGACGAACAGCTTCTCGTCAACCGAAAAGGACGACAAAGGCGACCAACAGCAGATTGAACGGGTTCCGCAGAATCTTGAAGGTATCTCGGAATTCGATGAATCCGTTGTCATCGCTGAGGGGGAAGAGCACGTGAGTCAAAATTACGGCCCTGCTCGCTCCAATGTCTGACTACTTGCCTCTGCTTATTCACCCATTCGCGCGCTTCCTTTCGTTCCAATTCATCAGATCAATGCCTACACCTACTACCTCTTGGGAGTTGGCGCACTTAGTGGCCTCCTCTTTGGTTACGACACCGGTGTTATTTCGTAAGTCTTGCCGTCCCCCTGTATTGTGGACCCCGCTGAAGAAATTTTTCACCTGCAGCGCGGCCCTCGTCAACATTGGAACAGATATCGGTGGCAAAGTACTAACTAGTGTGGAGAAAGAATGGGTCGCAAGTTCCACAAGGTAATAGTAGACGTCGAGTACTTTTCCATTTCGACATAACTAACTCGACCGTTCGAAGTGTCGGCGCCCTCATCGGCGCTTGGTTTGGTGGATGGTTCATGGATCGGTATGTTTTCCACAAAACCTGCTAGGGGTACTGCTTGTTCAAATACGACAATCAGTATCGGTCGAAAGGGAGTTCTGCTATGTGGAGACGTGTTTTTCGCAATTGGAGCCCTTCTCGTCTGCACGTCGTTCTCGCTGTAAGTGAATCGATTACTCCCAACGTGAAAGTTTCATCTGATGATTCTCCCTCAGCGTTCAGCTCATCATCGGTCGTTTGATTCTCGGACTCGGCGTCGGAATTGGCGCTGGTATGTACTTTTTGTCCAGTGTCCCTCGGGCCTCGTTTGATGATAAACTCGTCTTGGTCGTCTGCTTTAGGTGTGTGCGCCGTCTACTTGGCCGAGCTTTCACCAACCCTCCAGCGTGGACGAGTCATCGGTCTTCAATCAATCTGCATCACCGGGGGTCAGCTTATTAGCTATGCTATCGGAGCCGGAATGACCTTCCACAACGGCTGGCGATACCTTTTCGCTCTTTCCATTCCTCCAGGTTCGTACTATTTCGGCCTTGAATCGCTGTTCAAGTCACTAAGCTTCGCTCAATACAGCCGTTTTCCAGGCCGTTGCGCTCCATTTCCTCCCCGAATCTCCTCGATACTCCCTGCTCAAGGGGAGGCGCGAAGACGCCAAGGACACCCTTCGCATCGTGTACTCTTTGGCTTCCGAGGACGTCCTCGACCGCAAGGTGCGCTTCACTTTTCTGTGCAACTTTGAAGGCAAATATTGATCGTCTCAATTGCAGTGTGACATTATTCAAGCTACTGTAGCTGTCGGGCAGGCCTTTAACCAAAAACATCCAAGCATCCTCGGTCGCCTTCGTGCGATTGCGAGAGACGGGCGATACCGTCGCCCTATCATCATTTCCTCCGCCCTTTTCCTAGCTTGTCAGCTAGGTGGAGTCAATAGCTTGATGTATTACTCCGGAACTCTGTTTGCTGCCGCCGGATTGAAGAATCCAACCGCCGTCTCAATTTCCGGTGAGCCCCTGACTTCATTGACACGGTGTGTAGCCCCACACTGACTAGAACCCTCACAGTTGCCGCAACCAATGTAACGGCAACCACTATCGGAGTGATCTTCCTGGACAAGGTTGGGCGTCGTCGGACTTACTTGATCGGCGCGCCCATCTGCATTGCGGCACTTTGTGAGCATTTCCCGACCAAGAGCGTTTTCAAGATTCTAACTAACCTCAACGTTTAGGCATGGCTTCAATGTGCTTCCACTTCATGACAATCCCCACTGGTGGAAAGCTCGACACTTCTCTTATTGGCGGATACCAGTACCCGAGCAACTGGGTCATTGGAATGATCATGTGCATGATTATTTATGTAAGATATCGCCTTGCGTTAAGAAGGTTCGATCACTCACGCTTCCAACATCACACAGCTCCTCGGCTTTTGTCCCTCTCTGGGTACCGTCCCCTACACCACGATCGAGCTCCTTCCCCTCGAAGTGCGAAGCATCGGTACCGCAATTGCTGTCAGCTGGCAATGGGTCAGTCCAGTTGACGCCGAAGACAAGCTAGGTAGCGGGGAAGCTTACGATTTTTTCTTATAGATCGGAAACATCGTCCTTAGCTCCACATTCCTTACGATCATGAGTGCGTATGAGCTGCGAAGGTTACGTCGTCGCCTTTTTTGACGCTCTTCTTTTCCCTCAGACAAGACGGGTCCTGCAGGATCTTTCGGAATATACGCTGTAGTTATTGCCATTGCGCTCGTATTCGTGTACTTGTAAGTGCTCCCTACCAAAATCGAAGACGAACCACCAGGTTTTAACGCTGCTTCACTCCTCCCTCGCGTAGCTGCTACCCTGAACCGTCAGGACTGGTTAGTGCCCCGCTACCCTCTTTTCAAGCATGGCTCTAGTCTAACAATGATTCTGCACTCAGTCTATTGAAGAGACCGGAGAGCTCTTTACCGAAGGCTTTGGGGTCAAGAAGGCGAACATGATGCGCCGCGCGCGACAGCAAGTCGTCAAGGAAAGTCGCCAAGGAACAAAAGGCGGCTACTAGGCCAACCACATCCAAAGAATATGTCACTTTCCCCTGCCTCAGCTGTCTCCACCACCCTCTTTATTTGTATTGACGAGATTATCCGTTGTGTTGCGGGATTATGTGGCGTGATGTACTGAATCGAGGTTTGTTACGCAATCACCTCATCCACTGAAATTAAAACTTTCCGCATTGAACAAACTAACAGAATTTTTCGTCTGGAACCAGTTCATACCGAAGCAAATCCTTGGCCTAGGATTCTTCGTCGATCACCTCTTAACAATGTTGCCTTCTATATGTAGAGATGTCTTCTTTTCTATTTGCTCAGAACCATCTACTATGACATAGTCGGGTATGCGTATTCCAACCTTTCTGACTTTTGCGAGCTCCTGTAATGCTCGGTTTAGATGATGGCGACCGGGGTCTTGGCAGGCTCGAAGAAGAGCGACGAGTGAGAAGTAACTCCTTCGACGCGGTTGTACTGGTTGAGGTTCTTGTGGAGGGTGATTTGGAACACCGACGCGCTTCCTTGACTGTACAGGTGTAAACGTCAGCGAGAGGAAACGGTTCCAGAGTGCAAGGAGACGGACCGGGATGCAATGGTAGCGGAGGCAAGGAAGTAGAGCCATGTGCGGAACCACTTCTCACCGTACTTCGCCTTGACCTTGTCCTCGTTCGTCTTCCAGTTCTCGTACCAGCGGAAGAGAGTAGCCGAATCTATGAAAAGGAGCGGTCAGATCAGTTTCGTTATCCCGGCAACGTGAGTTGTTCCGACTTACAGTGGACACCGAGGACGTCAACAGACTTGACCTCGAAACCAGCGCTCTCGAGGCGGTTGATGACCCAGTTGAGAGCGCACGAGGCGTCGGCTCCAGGGAAGACATACTTGTTCATGAAAAGACCCCAGATGAGATCCTCGTACTGCCAGGTGGTGCGGATACCAGCGACTTGGAAGACGAAAAGACCATCGTCCTCGAGGAGGTCGTAAACCTGCTTGAGGAATTGAGGGTAACGCCTGATCCCAACGTGCTGTAAAAACAAGCGTCAATTGGTTGGCCGTCGGAAACAATCTGAAAAACCTAGCTCACCTCTGCCATTTCAAGAGAGACAATCTTCGAGAACTTCTTGTCGGTGCCAACGTCGCGGAAGTCCTTGCAAAGAATCCTCGCCTTGCCCGTGTCGCATCCGTTGTCCAAAATGCGCTTGTTTCCGAAAGCGGTCTGGTTCTTTCCAAGGGTAACACCGGTAACGTCACATCCAAAGTTCTTGTTTGCGTAGGCTGAGAGTGTTCCCCATCCACATCCAATGTCGAGGAGCGTGTCGGTCGGCTTGAGCTCGAGCTTGTGGCAGACGAGGGCAAGCTTGTTGTCTTGCAGCTCTTCTAGAGTCTCTTTGCGGGTAAGGTCCTTGATGACACCAGATGTGTAGATCATGCGCGTTCCAAGGAACCTTCAGAACGAATGCATCAGCGCTCAGTGCCAGGCCAAGGCGCATGACTCCGATTGGAGCTTACCACTCATCTGAGGTAGAGGGAAGTTAGCTAGAGCGTGGAAAACGCGTTCGAAGTAGGCTTACAGAAGTCGTCTCCTCGGTCGTAGTGGTCGCGAACTTGCTCTTCGTCCTGGGAGACGTTATGCATGACGACGTCGGGAACGAGGTTGGTAAAGACGTAGCGGAGGAGATTCCACGACATGTGGAAGACAGCCCAGTCGTGACGGTACTCAAGTACATCCAAGAGATCGCCTGCGTAGGCAAACGCGGAAGGAAGTCAGCGCGAAGTCGAAAAGTTAGGCGCGCCCGTCGGGCTTCAAGAACGCACCCTTGACCTCAATCTTGCCCTCGAAGTAAGAGTCATAGAAGAGCTGGAGGGGAATCTTGTTCATGCCGTTGTATTTCGCCTTGAGCTCGGGGTCCTTGATGTCGAGGTACTCCTCGATGGGCTTGCCTGGCATGATGACGTTGTCGCGAACAGGTCCACTGATCTTGGACATGATCATCCAGTAGGCGATGGCAACGGGAAAGCCGGAGAGCATGAGGAAGAGGATGTAGTAAGTCTTGAACGAGAAGTATGGCGTCCAGAGGAACTTGGTGAGCAAGTACGGCACGACCACGACAAGGGCTGCGAGGTGGTAGTTGCTGAACGTTCCAGCACCTGTCAAGCAAATAATCAGCTCCGACGAGAAACATGCGCGTTGCGCTGAGTGCGCACCATCAACGGGAAGCTTCGCGTTTGCGATTGTCGGACGCGAGGTGAGAGCCACACCCACTGTAGGGTCGAATTGGGCAGCCCTGGAAACAATGTGAGACAAGCTCAAGACAAGGTCATGGTAAGTAGCTCACATCGGAGAGTCGGTTTAGTGGCTCGTGAGGGGACGGAGGGAAGAGCAAGAGCGATCACTGCGGAAGGACACGTACCGGGCCTTCGAATTTATAGGTCCTTGTGTCAATTTGAGGCCTGAGCCAAGCAGGCAAGGTCACTCAATCCAAAGGAACGTTAGGCAGTATTAGACAAGGAGTAACTTCCAAAAGCGTTCTCAATTCAAGATTTACATCACGGTTGGCCTTCAAAATTTGTGAAGCGAGGCTCCAGAAACCTCTCGGCGAAGCCTGAATTGACTGAAAGTCGAACACAAAATAAATCCGGGCTTTCATTCCTCTCCATCGTCTGACCCTCCCAGCAAGTGTGCGTAATCCTCCGCTGTCGCGAACATCGGGAGACTTCCCACCTTTCTCTTCTTCTTCTTCCGTTCCTGCGACTTGGATGTTGCCTTGTCGTCTTCCTTGCCCTCGTCGTCTGATCCAAAAAGGGGCATCTCCTCGTCCGATCCAAACAAGTCGTCCTCATTCTCGACCAAATTATCATCATCATCGTCGGCATCGTCGAACTCGTCTTCTTCCGCGAAGGCGCTCTTGAATCCGCCGTCGGCGGCCCCAGCCTCAGCTTCCTCGTCCGAGTCCGAGTAATCGTACGCTGCCATGTCTTCGTCCGAGTCACCGTCAATTTCTGGGTCGTCGGAGTCGTCATCGCCTTGCTTCTTGGGCATTGAAGCCTTCATCGCCTTCCAGATCTCGTCCTCGGCCTCGTCGTTCTCACTCTCCTCCGGCAGCTCGAGTACCGGCTCGTCCTCACCATCCGAGAAGCCCAAGTCAGCAATACTGCCTTCGTCCTCGCTGTCGTCATCCTTGCCCTTGCGGCTCTTGCGCTTGAGACTGGCCTTGGCCTTGCCATCCGACTGGGCGGACTTGGATGAAAAGTATTGGTGGAAGAAGAGCTATTGAGAATGTCAGATACCGAATTTCTGAACATGACTGCGAGCGCTTACTTGGTCGACAGGGACCTGTGAAACGTCCTTCTTTCGGAAGACGTCCGAGTTGACAACGGCGTCGTCGCCTCGTGCGGGTCCTTTCTTCATAACGATTCGGCCACTTCGGTCTTGTCCCGACACTCCCGACTGCATCATGGATGATCCCTTGGTGGGTGCGTTCTTCTTCACCTCTCGGTAGACGAAACGGTCGAGGAAATGGTTGAGCGAGTGTTGCTCGAGGTCGGCGGAGGCGGATATCGGGGCACCAGAAAGAAGTTGTTCGGCGTGTAGCACGACGGAGGGGTGGTAGTGAACGAGCAGAGGAGCCTGTAAACGTGCTTTGTCAGAGATTACCCAGCTTAGCAACAATGTGTTCCTCACAATCTCCCAAAGGCAGCTGTTTTGCGCATTGGCGAATTGAGGCTCGCGCTTCTTGCCGTCGTAAGTAATTTCATCGTGACGACTTGACGGCGCGGCGTCGATGGTGGCGTCTGGGGCGGCGATGGTGCGTGTACTTCGTTCCGGGCTCTCGGGTTCCGAGAGCATGCTGCGAAGTCCAGGAACAGTCGCCATGAGCTGAAGAAAGAAGAAGTAGTATGAGTGAAGCGTTTTGCAAACATAACGGCAATAACTTACTTCGCCAACGATCCAGATTGAGCCAAGGATGAACGTGACATCCATGCCGAGCATGACTTGTACGAGACGCTTGATCAATGCCGCCACACGTGGAGTGTTTCGGTCTTGCTTCATCGCCTTCAACACCAGGTTGAGGTAAAGCGCCTGCTTGTTGGATCCAGCAAGACGAGGGTCGAAGAGGGAAGAATAAAGAGCACGGTAGAATCGATCCGAAACGGCCTAATTCAAAACTAGGGTCAACAGGATACGCCAAACAGACCAAAACGGAATACGAACCCGTTTAGCGGCAGATACGTGGAAGATGAGCATCAGCGCTTGAATTGAGACGTTGAAAGTTCCGGTGTGAGTGATGCGGAAGAGGGTGTCGAGACGAGCCTTGAAGCTGTAAGACAAGGGAAGATGTCAGCTTCGGCTCCTTCTGTCCCTCTGAGAGACAAGTAACATACGCATCCTCGTCGAGTTGAGCGAAAGGGAACGCTCGGTTGACTCCTGTGAGCACGGCGGCAACGAGCTTGCTGTCGGTCTCGCTGACCTCTCCTTCTCCCTTCTTGTCATCTCCCTTTGAACCCTTCTTCTTGTCTCCAATAAGACCGCCACCACGCTTGCGCTTCTCGCCACCACTCTTGACAGCGACGGCAGCGTCGGCGTCCTCTGCCTTCTCCTCCTCTGCAACGCGACCCAAGATATCACCGAAGATCTCAAAGTAGACTTCAATCATCTTTCCGGCAACTTCGGATTGGTTCTTCGTCAACATGACCTGGTTGAGCGTGATCACTCCGTAGTATCGGGCGTGGTCCTGGCCGTTGTCCTTCGGCTTCTCCTTCTCGCCGAAACGAACGTGCGCGCCAGCTGGGGTGGCAGGTCGGAGGATGAGGGAAGAAACTTCGCGAACGAGAATGGGAGTCATTCCAGGATGGAATTGTAGAATTTGTAGTAGGTGGTGCGAAGTCTTGGATGCAATGCCGCGTTGCGTATCACCCTGGGAACGACAATCTATTAGTGACAGGTCGGGCCGAGAGAGGAGCGAAGCCTACGAGCTTGTTGACCAAAAGGCGCAGGATATTCCCTTCTTGCTCAGGTTTGTCCCGGAGAAGATTTGATAGATGAACAATCGCAAGTGTTCTGGGGTGTGGGAGCGGATCGACCGACATTTGCTACACCGACAGGAAGTTAGCGCGTTATAAGTTTGGCGACCTAAATGACGTACCTCGAGAGCCATAAGGACGTTAAAAAACCACTTCTTGAGCCAATCCTCAAAGGCCCAAATGACAAGGCACTGCTCCGCTTCTTGGCGAGTAATGGTGGCCGCCTTCTTTTTGTTTCCTCCCTCGAGGGCCTCCCACTCCAAGGCGAGAGAGCCAAGTCCAGGCTGATCCGCGAAAGCTCGCAGTTTGCGGCTCGGGCTTCCGCCACCGTCGCCTCCGCCGCCACGCCACCAGTCCACCACACCGCGAACTGCTCGGCCACTTTCCTCTCGGCTCTTCTTCTTGCAGAGAGCTACAAGCTGCTCAAGATAGGCTTTCGTATGAAGAGGGGCGGATGATACGAGAAGAAGAAGAGCTGAAACTTTGTCGGACGATGTTCCGGACGTCAAGATCTGCTGAATGAAGACCTGGTCGGCCTTGGAGAGACCGTTTGGAGGCGGAGGGGCGGAAGAAGGTGCACGAGGGGCGAGCGATGATGCATATTGGGTGTTTTCGCGCTCGAGGAGGGTAGTTGCTCGCGTTTGAAGGTTCGCCAAGGTGGATGCGGAGGGGCGGGCGGCGGGCGCGAGCTGAGGAAGTGGCACCGAGTACCATTGTGGAGTTGGATCTACAACCTGTGATGGCAAAGCATTAGAGATAGAACCTAGGCGGTCGGAAAGCGAACCCACGTACCCAGGGACTTTTGACAACCAATGGCTTCGGGACAGCCTTGCCTTCACGGGCGACAGCTCTTTCAGCTTGCTCTTTCTCCTTCTCGGCTTGACGTTCAACCTTTCTTTTCTCCTCCCTTTCGAATTTGGATTCTTTCTTTTCGGCCTTGACCTCTGCTTTGACCTTGACAGGAGTAGGGGCGACTGCCGGTGCTTTCACCTCTTCTTCCTCCTCCGATTCCTCCTCATCGTCATCTTCCTCATCGTCGTCCCGTCCTTCTACCTCATCCTCGTCAGATTCAGGCTCTGGGAGAGAAGCCTTTACGACAGGAAAGTCGAGTGACTTGAAGAGCGATCGGAGTTCCTTTGCGAGCGCGGGCTAGAAGATAGTACTGTATCAGTTCAAGCGTTTCGAAACAAGCTGAATTCGAAGAAAAAGCTCACGTCAATCTCGTCCGTGCTCTTGCCCTTCTTGCCTGCCTTAACTGCCGGCGCGCGTTCTCCCTCAACTTCGCTGTCGCTATCAACGTCGGCAAGCATGTTGAACTCGGCTTCGTCTCCACCCTGTGCCAGAATCTCTGCACGGAGAGCATCCTGTCCGCTCCTGCGATCCTTCTTGGCGCTGCCGTTCTGCTCGCCGGAAGGGCCAGCGACTGGTTCCTTCTTCGCCTTTGGTGCTTTCGCTGGTGCTGCCTTGACGTATGGGTTGGATTGTAACGCCTTTGCGGCAAGCTTGGTGCTCTTGGCTGAGCTCATGGCGGTGCGCACTGCTTTGTGATAGACAGCCAACTCGGGGCGTGAGAAATTGAGAGCCCTCGACTTTTTTTGGGTGACCCCTATTACGCTTCGCAACGAAGGTATTTGCTTCACAACACGAAATCAAGAGGGACTGCGCCACACTGAGTCGGTCTCCGTCAAATCTTTCCCCAACCATCCCGGGCTCTCTCACTTTGGTTCATGAAGCGATCGCGGTTCGACGCAAGACACCCACCTCCACACCTTGGAGCGCCAGCGACGTCAAAGGTGGCATGCACAAGATAGACTGGACCCTGTGTCACTCAGGACTCGTTGATTCGATCTCTTCTAGACTTCGGCAAGATTGTCATACAGTTTCCGCCCCGGGTTCCTCTGTTGAAATTCCAAGTTCCTTTGCGTACCTCTTGCCGTAAGAATACTTCACTATTGAACCAAGCAAGTACTTGACCTTTTCGAGGCAGAATTCGCGAAGGGGTCTCAAATCTGATAGCTCCAGTGAAGGGTGAGCTCACGGTGGCGAGAAATACAGCGGCGGAAATGGACCTTGTTTATCGGCGCCAAGCTTAACGGAGCGAGAAAGCTAAGGAGGAAAAATTTCAGATCTGCTCTTCTACCAAAACTATCGTCGGCCACCGATGTAGCCTGGTGAATTAGAAGGACCTTCGCAGGCCTACTTGACTTGCCTCTTGTAATGGCGTTCAGGAGTCTGACTTTTGCTGGTGAAAACCCATGCCTGGGTTCTGGTTGCTGTCAATTGCTAAGTCACGCCGGAATGTGGAAGTGTCACACATAATCAAGGACCGCAGGCACTCAGGACTTCACATCGTGATAGTGGATGAGCCGAGATGTACCGTGTACTGATGGAAGAGAAGCAAGTTGCCACTGCCATGCAAGGCGCCCAGAGATTTCCACTCACTCACCGAGAGGACCTTACCAGTCAAAGTCCCGGGCTTTGCCTCTTCTGTCGCAAAATCCGATCGAATTCTAGACGCCTCACAAAGAGGGTCTTTATTGAATCGAGTCGGAACAGCAAGCGTGTACGACGACTATTGAGGACCCGCCAGACATTTTTTTCTTCCTGTCCAGTTCGTCTGGGAGCGCTTTGTCAGCACCAGAAACCAGTAAACTTATTGAGCTGCTGTACGTGGCGAAGTAGGAAGGTCTGCGGTCTTCAGAGGGGCCGCGGAAGTAAGTTGGCGGACCCGCGAAGCCCAACGCGGCTTCGAGTGTTCGCACCTGCTCGTAAAGAAGGAGCGTGAAAGCAAGGCGTGGACGTCAGACAAGATGGGATGCCGAGGCTACTCGTTTATGTATTGTGATGTATGGAGGTGTGGATAAGTCCTGGGAAGGCCAGCCGCGGAGAGTTCGGAAGTTTAAGCGCAGCTCAATCGCGTCAAACTTTGTTTGAGGACCCTCAATGGACGTCGGCACTAGGATCTGCACCAGTGCAGACTTCTGCAAGCTTCCATAGTTCATCTGCTCGTTGTATGGGAGTGGACCAACCAAAATTTTCTTCCGTCAGACGTTCGAGAGCAGCTGCTTTCCTCCCGACAGGCAGAGAGTATCGCGACCGCCGCGACGTCCGACGCTCGCTCCTTGCCGGCGTTCTGTTTTGGAAAGCCTCCCCGCTCGATGGGGGTTTGCGTATTATTTTGAATTCTTGGCGAAGGAGAGGATCGATCAGGAATGCATACTGCTGTGGATACGCATACTGTAAATGGTGCAGACTCGTCTTTTGAACGCGCTCAGCTCTGGCCTTGCGTGTATTAGCCGCTGAAGGTGACGGTCAATTCGGCTCTCTCACATCCTTTCCAGCTTTAAGGGCCATACCTACAAGTAAATTGATTGAAGAATGTCAGCAAATTCTTACGGGAAAGGTCTTCCCGCGTGAAAATGTAAAGAGGCTAGCGCACAGACTCAGTTTGCGGCGTGGCCGATCGCACTCACGCGCCAAAACGCCTGCTGACCCGCTCCGTCCCGTTTTTTCCCCCTCACCCATCTCGACAGAAGCCAACAGGATCAGTAGGAGTGGTGTTTCTGCAGTGGGAGAGAAAGGAGAGCGTGCACGAGCGCTGCGTCGATCACAGAAGTGCGCCCCTCCATCCGCTGCCAGTTCTCGAGCCCCTGCCAGAGCTAACCTTCCATCTCCCCCACGCCAGCCGACTGCCTATTCTTTCTTCGTCATTGTGACGAGCGCCGTTTTAAAGCCTTCATTAGCTCTGGGAGCCCGGAGAACATTCACCCCTCCCTATAGCGTCCCGTACCGTACGTCCTCCATTTTGACGGACGACCTCGCAGCGCTGCAGGTGTGCAGGTGTTTCGGACGCGTAAAAAGGCTAACGTTGTGGCGATTTCGGGGGCCTGTACAGGTCGAACAAACACTCCTCCGCGTGCTGAAGCTCAACCTCATACCGATCATCGGTCCTTCAACACTTCCCACAGTGCTGCACCCAACTTTCCATCCCGCATGGCGGATCCAGCATTTCGCGGCTTTGTCGAGTCGACGCTCGACGCACTCCTTATCTTCGAGGGATGCAGGGTATCCATGCTCCCAAAGATAACGCGCAGGCTGCAGGAGTTTGAGAAGCGAGCACTGGTCGTCTCCGGGGCGGTATTTGTTTTCGACGAGGAGGAGACCGGCATCAAACGCTGGACCGATGGACTTTCCTGGAGTCCATCGCGAACACTCGGCAACTTTCTCGTGTATCGGGAGCTGGACAAGAAGGGCTCGGGGCAGGCGGGCTTGGGG
>JASZXU010000041.1:0-50107 GCA_035521515.1 Phenoliferia sp. Uapishka_3
TGAGCGGGGTGGGTTTGAGTTGAGTTCAATGTGGAAGGTGAGAGAGGAGAGGAGAGGATACGCGAGACCGGAGCGCCCGTTTGAGGAAGGTGATTGTGAAGTCAAAAATTCTTGGATGTAGTGGAGGGTTTTAGGTGCTGGCAGTAACTCACTTCTACCTCTGTCAAAAAGAACAAGACGTCATGAACGCGAAGTCGCCTTTGCCAGCCATTGCCGCACTTCTCTGCACTTCCTTACAACCTGCGTCGCCACTTCCCGTCCACGTTCTGCAAAAAGAACAATGAGGCCTGTGGGATTTGAACCCACGCCCTTTCGGACCAGCGAGTTGGAATCCACCTGTGCGTAGGCAACGGCTGACTCCTAACCTTAAGCTGGCGCCTTAGACCGCTCGGCCAAAGCCCCTTGTGATGACCCCCTTGTCATTGTCCCATTACGAATCTAACCAGACGTAATTCGCTTGTTCGCGAAATATTAGGCAAGGACTGGAAGGAAGTCGCGATGTTTTTACTACGCCAGGCTGATTGCTCAGATCCGTTATTTCTGCTTTGAGGCATGCCAAAAGGGCGTTGCGCGTAAATACGGCAGCCTTATCGAATAGAAGAGAATGAGATCAAGGATTCTAACTGAATTCATCAACGTGCCATGACTCTGTGTCCCCGGGACCGGCCAACTTCCCATGTCCAAAAATCCATCATCTCTCGCCCTTCGCGGTCGCCGCCACATTGACCTGGGTCAATCCTTGATCATCATTTTCTCCCCAGTGTGGAGAATCCGATACCTCTGCCCTGCAGTGCACTCAAACTTCAGTGTGACTTTCTTGGTCTTCTTCGAGTAGGAGACATTCATTGATTTGACAATGACGGGAACAACTTTCCCTTTGACGGACTTGAGAGTGAAGGGAAATGGAGTTCCGGGGTATGGGCCTGACAATTTTTATTTTGGTTTCATTGAGTTAGTACTGAACAAACTGGGAAGGGAGGATGGGGTAAAAAGTCTGACCTCCGACGCTCCACTCGTCGCCCTTGAGTGCATTTTTCTTCCACTCTGTCCCGAAGAACTCGATAGTTTGAGCGCCATCAAAGGAAATCAAGGTGACAGCAGATCTGAGCGACAAATATTCAGTAGCCGACTGTCTTTGAAGGAAATAAAATCAAGCTCACTTTGGGTTACTTTCAGAGTCGGCTGCTTGAGAGATCCATCAAAGAGCTCTGAAAACTCGCTAGGATCAAGAGCTATCTCTACTTTCAAAGCTGGAAGAGGTTGTTCTTTCAGAGTGAAAATCAATAGGTGACAAGAGCGGACGACTCACTTTGGCTTTTGCCCTGCCACTTTTCCACCGCCTCTACTCGCTCCTTGAGTTGGTTGAACAGCTCCTTCAAGACCCTCTTGGGCTTCTCCTGGACTTCTTCAGCTACTGAGTCGTCATCGAATGAGATTGATGTCTTCTTCGCGCGTTTCGTAGAGGCTTTCGCATCAGAGGTTGAAGTAGATGACGGCGCGGCGCGTTTGACTCTTGAGGGAGGAATTGGGAGCCATTTAAAGTTGTTGCTGGGTGCTGATTCGCTGTGTCGCGCCTGAGATCAAAAGGCTGGGGGGTTGATGGTATGAGCGGAAGGGAGGAAGAGGAGCAAGAGGAGACGCCGAAGTTCGTCGAAGCTTTCTGGAAGCTGCGCTGGGATGTGCCTCCTATTGAGAGCAAAGTCCGCGGAGTACAGCTACACTTGTTCAATTGCTGTCTGAGAGCTCAGAAGTGCATGTGATGTAGACACCTTCACATACAAAGTGTTCATCAGCTTGCCGGTTTCCGGCTTTTGTATGATTTGATCAAATCACTCTCCGTCCTCAAAACCGCAAATTGCACTGGTTCACGAATGAACTCCTCCATAGAGTAGCTGATCGACCTTGCAGCACTACTCAAACCGATGATGATTCGGAAGATGTACAACAAGCACTTTCCGATTGATACTCGGCCTCAGGCTCCCTCGAGCTGCCTTTGGCTTTGAGTACTTGTTGGTCGGTTTCTCGACTGAAGTGAGGCCCGTTGAGAAATCGATGGTACCAAAATGATATATTAACAAGGCTGAACACACTAAATAAGCTTTGCGAATACATTCTGTCAGTGTTTCGTCCGCTGCCACTAAATCGTTTCTCATCCGCCCTCATCCGCCGCCACCAAAAAATGACCCATGCAGGACTCGAACCTGCAATCTTTTGATTCGAAGTCAAACGCCTTAACCATTAGGCCAATAGGCCAGACGTATGTAATGCGACTAATCTACCTATAATATTCAACACGCTGTGACACCCGGTTCCCAGCTGTCTAATTTTCCTCGTCGGAGTTTCCAAACGTCTGCGGCCAAATATATGCAGTCGATCCTTCCAACCAAAAATCAGTCTTCAACCAATTGAACAACCAAAGCCTCACATATCCTGACGGGTCGCGCAAAGTTGCGGTGCACCAGGTCCTCTACAGGAGTGCGCAATATTTTACCGGCTGTGGTACCAGTTAGTGCCTCTGCTTCAGCCACCGGCAACAGGAGTTTCGGTTGGGGCTCTTGAATAAACTTCTGGGCTCGGTCAAACGGCGGACTCCCAGGAGCCTCTCGTACATCCGTGGAGAGGCCCGATTGCCAGTGGTGTCTCAATAGTCCCCGGGCCGCCGTACAGTTTACTTTCCTTTTTGAGGCTTTTGACATTTCCTTCTTCACCTTCGTACACATCTTCGGATCGCCAATCTATCAGGCAGCCTTCGTAAGTTCTGTTGTGACCTGACAACTCGATGGAGCTGTAACACTTACATAGAACGCGTTCCTGAAGTACACGAACATCGTTCTTCCCCAACTCGCTTTCAATCTTGTAAAGATGTCGAAGACTTTACCTCCTTATTCCGAAACACTTCAAGCTGGCGAACGAATAATTGAAACCGCTCCCTCTCGACCAACAGGTGCGTCCTGCGCACGTCGCATCCGCACTGTTCCGCACGCTCGGCCCAGCTGATCTCCTCATCCATCCGATCGTCTAGCTCTTCGTTCCAGTTCTTCATCATCCACCACATCTGCCGCCTCTACCGGTCCCCGAAAATTCTGGGGACGAGGCAGATCAGCATGTCGTTACGCGTCCCATTCCCACTCCCCATTTCCAGAAGTCCGAGCCGTCGCAACTTGCCCAAATCCGGGTAGAAACCAATCTTCCTCCGATTTACTGCCGTGTCGACGATCTTCTGTCCCAACCGTTTCGATGTTCGTCCCCCCAAACTCGCTGGCGAAGACGAGGTCAAGAGATGCAATAAGGTCGCCAGCGCCACCGAGTTATCGAAGAGTGAAGGTGGAGGGCTTCCTGGCGATGAATAGGAGGAAGCTCGGCCTTTGTGCCGGGAGGGAAAAATGAGGCTGGTGGGAATCCAGTGTGGTGAGATGGTTCTACTTGGGCTGGTGTAAGGGTATGATGAGCGAAGCAATTACAGTACGAAAATATACAGTGTAGCTTTATGAGCATTTCTTTTCTACAAAAATCTCTTTCCAGACTTTCCTGAGATCTGCACTCAAGGTGATGTAAGTACGTTCCGTCCAGGATTTCACAGACTCGAAGGCGTACCTAAAACATCGCTTATCACGCTCACTTTCCCATCCAGCGTGTCCAACTTTTCAAGCCCTCCCAATTTCTCCACTTCGTTCCCTTGCTCATCAAATAAGACGCAGTGTCCCCACTTTAGTGAGTGAGCTCCTCGAATGTTCAGCGCCGAGTCGTCGACAAAGTAGTTTTTGCTTGGGTCTAGTTGATTTCCGGCTGCCAAAGCCTCGTTGAAGAATTCTGCGCGAGGTAAAAAGTGCAAAAATGAGTTTATTGGCCCAGCTAATAAACTGGAAACGAGAAGAAAGATGTCACGCACCTGCTTCAGGCTTACACGAGAATTCTCCAGCCCCATAATCACACGATACGACTCCTTCGAATTGATCATCTAGCTGCAAAAGCTTCAAGACTCTCACAGCGTGCTGGTAGCTCCAACCATTAGCTCCCTCTTGCCACAATCTTGTCTCGGCCGACTTCAACTCACATTCACATATGCATTCGTAAGCGCCCAAACTCTATACTTTGTCCTATCAATGTCTTGTAGCATCGCCTTGAGTTCCGGGTTGAACTTGAGCACTTCTTCTAGTGGTAACGCCGCGTCGCACTCCTTGTCATAGTCGAGTGGGTCGACGTCATGGTGTCTCACGAGTCCTCTGATGGCCAGGCCGTATTCAGTGTAGTAGTGCTGATAGACAAGGAATCGAATTAGCTTGAAAGAACCTTCGGAGGGAGTGTGCGCGTCCGTTGACGAACGTGGTGAAGACTACGGGCCTCCTCGTCTGGAAGTCCTAGTTTACGGAAGTAGGCTGGGGTACAAGGTCAGCGAAGAAGGCTAGAGCGACAGCCAGTCTACTTACCTGCAATCTTTTCCTTCATGAGGTCACTGATGCCGCAATCCTGGGGCCGCTCATCCACCTCCAATCAGTCAACGCTTAGAAGTGTGGAAGCAAGCACCGCGCGTACCTTGGAGTCTAATGAAACTTGCATGTTAGCTTGAGCTTGTGCACTCTGAAGGATTCCGGACTTACAGAGAACGTTATCCATGTCAAACCAGACCATTGTGCGCCCGTCAGCGGGTGCTGGACCTCGCGGGATGCCAGTAGTGGTCGTGACTTGTACTGCAAAGGTGCAATCGTAAGCGATGATGCGGCCAGGCTGGCAATCGTAAGCGATGATGCGGCCAGGCTGTCGAATGACACGTACCTGACGACTTCTTCATGTCTGGAAAATCAACTTGGTAAGTTGATGCGTAGGAGGGCACTACTGGCGGTTCTGCGGCGTCCTCGGCTGTCATGCTTCCCTCGGCCGACCGGGTCAGCCGTAAAAAAAGAAGCTCAACTCCCGACCAATTCAAGAATCATCTGTGACCCACTTTCAAACCTTGAAGGAACCAGATCCGAGAAACTTAAGTCTTATGGAGTTGTGCTTTGTCCGAAACATTTTCTTTCTTTTCACCCCTGCCGAGCGCACGTACGTGACGCGCGCGTTTGCTTCCTTCTCTTCGCACTCCCATCAGCCGTGAGCACCGGAGAACTGGAGTGATTCACATAGAGGGAGAAGTGTGGGGTGTTCTCGGCAGGACTGCTTAACACTTGTGAGCGCAGACTGTAAGCGGGTTGGAAGATAAAAATGGCCTGGAAGGCATCAGAGTGTCGATGCTTGCTTGTGTTCGCAATGGTAAATCTACAGAGAATATGTCCTTGATTTGCATCAGGGCGAGTCGAGTACTACGCCAACAGCTGAACTTTGATTCGCGAAGACTTCGCAGCGCTGACAGTCACGGTGCGGACTTCAGTAAAGGTCGTAGGCCTGTACGAAGCAGCCATAGCGGACTTGTACGAAATCAGGGTAGTGTGGTGGGTTGGGAGAATGAAACAAATAGGTAATAAGCTTACCTACCAAATACGAGAGAGAAAGGCGAAGAAATGAGGAGCGCGAAGCTCAACGCCACCGCGCCAGCCTGCGAGGCGAGCCTGCGAAGGCCTGTCGGACTCAATCGGAGTTTGGCGGAGATCACAAATGGATGGGAGCGCGAAGCGGGAAAGTGTTTCCTGGCTTCGGGCCATCTAGTAGAACGTATTAGCATGTTCTCCCGGAGAGGAGCGGTACTGGGAAGGTCAGATGATGCCTCGAAAGAATGGAATAGAGGATTCCACGCACTTTTCCGCTGGAATCCGCCCTTTTCCGACCGGAAAGAGTCGTAGAATGCGCGTAGAACAAGTAGAGAAAGTCTTTTTATAGTATTTCAGAAATTTAGTAGTCGTTTATAAAAGAGCGAGCTGTAGAGCCCTCTTTCTCATACAATTCATCTTCCACATCTCACACTCAACTCACTCTCTCACACACACTCTCATATACTTTACATCTCACACCAAACTCTCTAAACTCTTATCTCGTAATCCAATCTTATTCTCACAACAATCTATCGTCTCTTAAAACTACTCTCCAAACTCTCTCGGACTCAATCTCTAAACTCCGCCGCGCTTATTCGTCGCCGGCTTTCTACATCTAAAAAACAATTCATAAGTCTTTTTGGTAAGCGTTAAGCGAACCATCTAGCTACGACAGTAGCTGAAGATCAGCGCCAGCTTTTCAATTGAGAGAGGTGGATTGATAGACCTCTGCACGCGACATACTATCAAACACAGCCAACTGGAACTGCAAGGCGATGAATTCCAGTCTTTGTTGGTAGGTCGGAATGCCTACGTAGAGACCTGCCTTCTTTGAGAGCCACAAAACGTGAGCAAGAAAACAGTAAGAACCGCTGAACCTGGCTGAACTCCTTATTCGGTATGTACACGCCCGTCCAAGGCCCGTCCGAAATTTCCACGCACGCAAAACAGCCGCAGCGCGCCTTCGACGAAGGCCAAAAAGAGCCAAAAAGTAATATTCGGGATCTTCAATGACCTACCCAGGACTCGAACCTGGAATCTCTTGATTCGTAGTCAAACGCCTTAACCATTGGGCCAGCAGGCCGATTTTGCTTGCTTGGTCGTGCCACACTGCCCTACAGGTAATCTGCTCCCGCTTGAGCCAGGAAATACCGTCAAACTTTATGCACAAATTCATGCATTGCTGTCCCGCAATGTGATCCTTCTTCCCGGGCGCATTTCACTCCTCGTACCAACCTAGACAGGACCTAAGAAATTTTCTTGCTTCCGGAACCGCTCCACCTTCGCGGAAACTCCGGCGTAACATGACACTCCTTAAACAGATTTAGAAGAGCTTCTTTTTCCCTTGACAGCTGACGTTGATTCGGGTCTTGGCATGCCGGTGGACGGTGTGCGTTCACGTCAGAGGAAAAGATACTCAAGCGCGCCTGGTGCCGACAAGCCGGACTCATGACGATTTCACTGCCAAATTGGAGACTGGCGGTGCATCTTTTGAAATTCTGGACGAGACTCGGAACGAGATGCTATCTAAAAATGAACCTGATACTCTAATATTTGCCCGGTCGCCATTGCTGTCCTTATGAAAGCGAGAAAGGTGAATGAACCGCGCGTCGACCTCGCGCACTCCCGGCGGCGCGCGTACTATGTCATTAGGTACGACCATAACGAGGAGTTGAGAAACGCGCTTCTTTCTCTCCTAACCTCATCTCGCTCCAAGTTCTGCAGCTCCTAAGTATCTAATACCATGCCTTCCACTACGACTACCGTCTTCACCCTCTTTGCAGCTCTTGCGACGTCAGCTCTGCCTCTCAAGCGATCCAACGACACTTCCCCACCTTCAAGTTGCTTACCCTCCTTCAACTCTTCTGTGAATATCTACAATGTCGAAGGAGTACATCTCTACTGGGTCCCGACTGGAAACTCAACGATGTTCCCTAGCGTGACTGAGGTTCGTTCCCTGAATTACACGAGGGGCACCACTTCCGTGACTGACCCTAATTTTTTCGACACAAAAAAGCAAGAAGTGGATCTGGAAAACGGAAGTCCAAGAAGCTGGTACATTGGCAGGGACCAATCTTATGCAAACTCAACGTCCTATATTATCTCGTACGTAGGCATTTTTATCGTCGTGCTTTGAAATCACCACATGAAACTAACATCCAGTCACATCCCTTAAGATCCGTCCTTACTACACACTTCTCACCTGATGGATGTATTTCGAGTTCAAAAGCGTCAGATTTGACACCCGCCGACGATTGCTCTGGAGGCGCCCCAAACGAGCAGGTACGACCATGTTCCCTCCTGCACGCGAAAAGGTGCTCATACAAATCTTTTCGAAAGTGGGATATTACGTGCACTTCGTGTACCGATAACGTCTCGGCCTCGACTTGCACCTTCACTTCCGTGCCGACAGGCCTTTGCGCCACCGAGGGCGATGGAAATGTAATTACGCTGGAGGAATGCACTGGACGCGAAGGAGACGTGAGGTGTCTTCTCGCTTTACTCTGAGTCTGATCAGGACTGTACTGACTGAAACTTTTCTTTGGAAGTTCTCGCAAACGTTCTCAATTGCCTAATGAGAAGCTCAAGGGAAAGCCCTGAACGGACACTACAACATGGACGATCATCCAAAACTGACACTTGTGTAATGTAAATAAAATTAACCGGCATGATAGAAATTCTTACCGCTTAAAATTGGTGGGGAACACTACGTTTATCAGGCAGCAACGCGTTGCGCTCACCCGTCTCAAGGTGCACTACCTAGAGCATGCTCGCTAAAGTCAAAGCCATAATCACCCTTCCCATTTCTCCAAGATATTCACTCTTGCAGAAGCTCGAACTCGCCGGAGAAGGATGAACATGCCTAGCTAATCGCGTACATAGTCATTTACAGCAATCATCTCGCTTCACTTGTGCAGATAAGAATGCGGACCAGCAAACTACAATACAGGGTTCCAATCAAGACACAGTCCAGTGAAAGCTTTTTGACAACATTAAGCTCTCTTTCTCTTCAAAGAGTTGGGCCTTCCGCGCACAATGGCCGTGCTCTCCGTCTTTCGAACGAAGACGTGGTATCCGGAAAGGTCTGGCAAATACAAGCCTATTAGCTACCAGCGCAGGACAATTCCAAGTGACATTGGTAGACCCACATTCTTTTGGCACCATTGCGTCCTGGAACGGAGGGAAAAGGCCGACAGGGAAATCCGAATCTTCGCCAGCGACATCCGCCAAGAGCTTGTAATTGTGGAAAACAAGATTCTTCATCCACTTACTGTCCAGCTCCCGGAACGTGGTGAGAAGCCAGAGGTATTGGACTGGCGGATACCGAGGAAGGTGTATGCTTTCTCGCTCGAGGTTCGTTATGAGGAGGTCTGACTTTGCGCGCTGGACCGTGCATGCGCCAAGTTCAGAAGTTGCGTCCGCAAAGTGACCTTGAAGAGAAAAGGCATGCGTCAGGATTGAAGACTAGGACTAGTGAGGAGAAAAGAGTACCTGGAAGTGCCCATGGCATGGGGCAAGCCCATCGTAGCGTCCCATTCACAAGGTCGTGCTCCGCGATCAGGAAGCCCACCATGGTCATCTCAGGCGCAGATGGATCGGAGTCAAGAGATGGCGTCACTTCATTTTTTCCTCGAGTTCGACGACCTTTCTTTGGAGCGGATTGAATGGCGAGGTATCTCCGACGAGTCTGAGGTACATCGTCGTCGCGCTGCAAAATTGATTGTTATAAAAAAAAAACCGATTTGAAAAAAGGGAAGAAACTTACGTGCTGCAGCATCGGGGCGATCAGATTCCACGTGTCGATGGTCATGCGCTCGACTTCCGCAAACGTCCTCGCCAGGCCATCGCCTCCCTCCAATACGTCCGGACGAGCGAGAATGCCGTAGCTGGTGTTGAAATAGAGCTCACGGCAGGTGCTTTCAAGCTCAGGAACCACACCAGGTGGAAGTTGGTCAATCCGATGGACTTGGCTATTAGTGTTTGTTAATGTCAGCCAAAGAAATTGTTGAGGGGGGGTGCCAGACGAACAATTCGACGTTGGCCAAAGGTGGCATACGTAGATGAGAGAGTCTACAGGTCTTCCTGCCGTCTGGGAAAAGCTCTTGACAGCGCCATCTTCCGGAGGTAAGCCGCCCACCCCTGCACAGACAATCAGCCGGAGGCCTTTCTTGCTTCGCAATCAAACACGCACCCTCCACCACAGTCACTGGGATTCATCGTCAGATTTATAGACTTTCCTAAGATACTTGACTCACGAGCAAGGCTTATATAACTTCTCACATCGTGCACAAACGACTTGGGTCCAGAACGTGGGTGGCGTTCCTTTCATGACGGCAGTCACCTTTCCAGCGCCAGTCAAACGCAAGCAGACATCACCTGTTGAATCAATCACGTTTGAGATGAAAAGACCGCTGGTTTTGGGGGTGGTAACTCACAGTTGAGAGCCTGCGCCTGAATGTTCGCAGGAAGCTCCGAGGCCGAGTGAAGCGAAGGCCAACCTGGATCAGTCTTGGGAAGGCCCTGGTGCCGATCGACAGCAGCAGATAGCGTGTCGTCATATGTAGGTAGCTTTTCTTTGCCCAGCATTGTTGCCTCTTCCCAAGCCATAACGTCTGGGACGACGCACGCGACGCAGGTGAACGTAAACTTCACCGGGCAGGCTAGCTTCTCCCCCGTGACATAAACCTTCGGACCTAGTTCCCCGCAGAAGCGACACAAGCTTCCAATTTCCATGACTTGCTTCCCCAAAGTGGCTCCCGAGTGAGTTTTCGCTCCGGCTTTCTTCTTCGAGGCTTTCGAAGCCGCTCGAGCCGGATTGTATGCTAAAGGTGGCTTCGAGAGGTAGTATTGTTCCCGCCTAAAGGATGCTAGGGAGACAAAAACATCGGATTCGAGCTCCATAGGCGGGACTGTGGAATCGAGGTCGGTGTTCTCGAGGTGGGGCTGGTCGATATCCAAGAAGGGCGAGGGCGAGGGCGAGGAGGAAGTCTGAGGGGTAGGGGGTCGCGTATCGAAATCCTCGACCTTGATGTTCGCAATTGGGGAGAGTGGTGGGGTTCCCATCGGAAGTAGGTACAACAAGGACTGGGAAAGGGGTGAAGGCGGGGATGCTCTGTGATCGCGCAGGCGTTGGTCCTGACAAGATGCCATCGAAGTTTCGACATCAAACGGAGCGGAAAGCATGGAAGGTGAAATAAGCTGGGAGGCAAAAGGACGAGCTGGGGTGAAGTCGGTAGCGTGCGAAGGTGGGACAGGGGGTTGGTCGTTCGTGAGGTTGAGAGGTGAGAACGGAGAATTTGGATGGCTGAAGCGACGGTGACTGATATTGGAGAGTCCGTTTGAGTCCTCTGACGAGTACGATGTTTGCGGAAGAGAGAGCGTCCTTCTACGTTCGTCAAGCGCCGCGCCTCCCGCTCCATGCGACTCGAAAGTCCAAGAAGTCGATGTCACCGGGCCTGGATTGAGAATCTTGTTGAGGCCGGTCTCCAAGTGGTCGAAAGAAAACTCTGAGGTTTTGTCCTCGTCGGCGTCTAGGCTAGTGTGCGTGATTGAAGTTGTCCAACTGGGAACCTGATGCCACGAGCTCGACTCCAGCTCCTTTGAGCAGGGGTAATAGCCATAATCTTGGGCTGTGATTGGTGGCGAAGATGTTGGGTGAGACGACTCGACGTCATGGCTATGATGAGACGTCGAGGCCCAGGGAACAAGGGCGGGCGACATCAACTCCCCGTCAAAGGTCGCGGAGAGAGGTTGCTTGGTAGTAGGATACTGGCGGGTCGACCGGAAATGTAAGCTACTATAAAGCAGACCATGCGTACCCGCCAAAGCTCACCTTGACGTCAGTGTCGGCCGCTGGTGTGCTGTCCGCCCACAAGTGCGACTCGACATCTCCCGCAATATACTCCTCCATCGCCATATCTGGTTTGCGCGTAGTTTGATTAGTCTGAAGAGGTGAAGCATGGCCGGGCGACGTCATCCGAGCGTCTTCGCAAGGGTCGTAGGCGAGTGCTAGCCAAGTCGCAAGCTTTGCTCCAGTGAACACGAGGCACCTCGTGTTGGTATCTCCAGGTCGTTGACTGGAGGAGGGTCAAAAAGAGGAAAGAGGATCAGCGTGGCATACTCAGGTAATGTGGGTCGAAAGGGCGGTAATACTAAAACCGCAACGGGGGAGGGTCGTTGCGCTACGCAAATCTGCCCGCACTCGTGGAGCTCCAGGTGACATGATTCGGGCAAGCAAATGGAAGGGTTGACTCAGAGGCTCGGCGTTTCGTGTCTCAGGTGAAGTGAATGACACTGCCCGCGTTCGCATCCGCCCGCTGAAGGGTCCGTGTAGATTGCAAGTGGCGAAAACGGTCGACGTAATGATTCTTTCCGACCTTGTTCCGAGGATGAGCTGTCATCTTCATGAGAACAACTGATATTGTTACGCACATTCTGGTGTATTTGATGTTATCGGTTACGCCAAGTTGGAAGCGACAGCAATGTCTACACACTACGCCTGGATCCGGTCAGGCTGAAGTGCTCAAGTGAAGGAGGCCTTCCTGAAAGGTAAGGAGCTAGCGAAGTCTGAAATGACGAACATGAGAAAGGAAATCAGAATTAGCAGTCCCCTGCAAAACTTGAAAGGACGTACATACTACATGTGCTTGACCTACTGCGACAAGAGGCCTGTAGACGGAGATGACGACCTGAGATCGGGTGAAGAAAAGAGCTTACGGACGAGTAGGAGAGCCGAAAGCACACAAAACAATGAAGTCCTGCACCCATCGAAGGCGAAAGGACTTCTCTTTACGCCTCGGCGAGATACATCGTCACCAATTCGCCGAGCAGAATTGTTAAATCGTCTTAATCTCATAGATGAAGAGATTTTCTGTACTAGTGCCCTCCCACCCTCGATTTCCTGAAGCTGAGATGAGGAAGCGCTCGGTCGGATCCACATCTGTTGGGAGGGTAGTTAGTACTGGCTAGCCAATTTTTTTTTTCTGGCGTGGCTATCTCATCGAGGAAGAAGGAACTCAAGCATAGACGTATTTATCCTACTTCGGCGAGAATCGCTCAAAAAGAGCGATTCGCAATCCTCCCATTCCCATCCGCCCTTGGAGAGTAAGGAAACATGGCCAGTGATAGACTCACACAGAGCCGAAACAACTCCCCCATGATGCCCAACCACAACTTTGTACCCCGCTCCCTTCCCGCTCTGCACTTTATCTAAATCCCACAATCTCACGTTGTCGTGACTCCCTGATAGCACGTGTTTTCCACTCGCCATATTCCACACCGCCGAGACCGCGCCAGAGCTATTTGGCAGTCTTAAGGTTTGCAACGGAAGTCGAATCCGCAAGTCGTAGATCTCGACACGAGAGTTTCGACGACCGACGGTTATTTGCTGGCCTGAGGGAGACCAGGCGGCCTGTAATCATGAAACTTCTCAATAAACACACAGCGGAAGGTGAGAGTGGAAGAGGAACGAACAGAAGTACACCAACCCCTGCCCTTCGCTCCTCCCTCGCTATCCAACCTCCTCACTCCTCCAACGCCGGCACTATCCTTGACCCTTCTATCCCAAATCATCACGTCCCCATCTACACAAGTACTCAAGAATACATCGTTCGACAACTCTCCCCCTCTTTCCCCTTCAGCACCAACGACCGGAACTCTCTTTCGCATTGCATCTCTCGTTTCCCTCGCAGTAGGTTTACTAGAAGAGTGAAGGGGAAGAGCGAAGGTGTCTGAATCGTCAACATCTCCATCTGCGTCGAGATCGATGTCAACGTCACCGTCTGCGTCTACGTCTAGGAGATTGGAACCGGGGTCGGAAATTGCGGTGGAGGTCGGAACTAGAGCTGCTGCTACGCCGTTTGCGGAGGAGGAAGTGGAGGAGGCAGGGGAGAATGTTGGTAGTTGAGTTTGTGATTGTGATGGCTGGGCGGTGGTTGTGGGGTCGAATATTACGGAATCGTCTGATGAGGCTTGTGGGGCTGGAGGAGTAGGAGCGGATATGGGTCGGAAAGAGATTGAGGAAATTTGGGAGCAGTGAGAAGAGTAGGTACGGGTCGCGGAACCTGTGTGCAGATCCCATTGCTTTTTTCGAAAAGCAAGAACAGGTATTAGTGGATGCATTGTGTGGAGAGGGGAGCGGAGGACGAACAATTATCTGAGAATCCCAACCGCCGGACAAGAAGGATGTTTCATCGGAGCAGAGAGTGAGGACTGAAACTGGGGAATTTGGTCGATGTCCCTGTGTAGCCGAAGAACTAGTGGCGGAACGGAAGACGTGACGGACTTGGCCTTCGTCGTGGCGGATTGTCCAGAGGTGTGTTGTTCCTTTCTGTAAATATTCAAGTTATGTTTAGCCTATCTCGCCTGGAGATAATCTGGAGATATGACGGCGCACCATAGTCCCACTTAAACCCCAAAGTTCCTCCCTCTGCACGGCCAAACTATGCACCTCACTCAGTCCACCCAAGCTCGGTAGTTTCGGTCCCCATTTCAATCTATCCCCTTTCATATTCTCCATCCATTCTCCAGGTTCATCATTTTCCCAATATCCCATCAGCACGGGTAACCTCGCCGCCGTATCTCCCCCGACGTCCTTCCCAGTCCCATTGGCATGATTGGCTTGTTTCATAGTCAGATTATTGAAGAGTGGGTTATCGATCCCTGTTCCATTCAACATCGAGAAAAGATTGTATCTTCGAACGAAGCCGTCTGCGCCTCCGGTGTATATTGTTGAAGAGCATGGCGGGAGAGCGATTGCGTGGATGTGGGTCGCATGGGGAATAGTGGATATGGAATGGATGGAGTAGGTCGAATGTGGAAATGGTCGGGGGAGGAAGAGGGATCGTCGTGCTTCGACGGCGGAGAGGTAGGAAGTCGAAGCGGTTGCTGATGGTGCCGAGGTGGGCGAGGTTTGACGAGATGGAGATCCGACCCTTGAAGAAGCTCTATTCCTGTTGTCCCCTGCTGCTGAATCGCCTTGCCCGACGGCAAGTCCGACCCCGACTCCGACCCCACCACCGCCTACGCCGGTCCCATTCAGTTGATGTCGGCGGCTGGACGTCCCAGCTGGCCCAAAGTTGTCATTATCGTCGTCGTCTTGATCTTCATCAGAAGAATCCGACTCTTGATCTGAGGAAGGTACGTCTTGTTGCGGCGAGTCGTCAATCTGGATAGCTTCGAAGGGTTGTCCTTCCTCGTCGCTCTCCAGATCCCCCGTCAGATCAACCGCCATGTCCATTTTGCGGTGGCAACTATCAAGCAAAGGTGACTGGCAGAGTGGGGAAGGTTGTTGACAGCGACGTCGCGTCAACAACGACCCCGCGCGAAAGTTGCCCTTCTGGCTCCAAATCGGCTCCACCACGAAAAAAACCTGACTCGCCGTCGAGACCTATCAACGCACCCGAAGCCGTACAGCCAAGCGTCAAGTCACCCAAACACTTCAAATCGTAAGTTACAGCTCGTGGGAACTACACATTATCCCTCTGCCGACCTCGCCGACCCAACCACTCGCTCCAAGGAGGAACCGCCGACCAATAGCAGCGCGAACGATTTTACACAGAGGGCTGGCGCAAGAGAAAGACGCGGTATGCGCGCATGGGAGTGGCTGGATGATTGTTAAAATGGGGTGAAGGAATGCCAAAAATTGGTCCGGCGGAGGGACCAGGACGGAAGGCGGGCGCCAGGGAGCGGACGGGACAGCAGGCGATGAATCCAAGTGAGAGGGCGAAATGCTGACCTCGTTTCTTTTGCGTACAGCTTCAGTATGCAGAACGACCAGGTAAGGACACTACATCGATTATGAGTGCGGAGAACGCCGTACTTGAACGTTGAGGGAACGCGAGCGTACGGGCTGGGCGACAGATTGGGAGCGCCCAGCGGGAGCTGGCAGAGCGATACGGATGTCGCTGGTTATTGCAAGAATGGGAGATTTGAGAAGAGGGCGTGGATGGATGGCGGTCGGAAACATGCCCAGACCAGATCCTGGACGGCGAAGCTAACACCCATCGCTTTATCCTTCAGGGCCAAGTTGTCGACCTTTACGTCCCCCGCAAGTGTTCGGCCACCAACCGTCTCATCACTGCCAAGGACCACGCTTCCGTCCAGATCAACGTCGGAGAGGTTGACGAGGAGGGAAAGCTCACCGGTACCAACGTTACCTACGCTTTCCACGGTGGTCTCCGTGAGACCGGTGACTCCGACGACGCTCTTAACAGGTGAGTGGTCAGAGACCTCAAGACGCAAGTGAGAATACAAGAAAGAGTGCTGAATGTTGTTTTGTGTGTGCAGGCTCGCAACCGCTGACGGTCGTAAGTGGAGAGATGTGACCGAAATTCGGCGGGGATAATTGCTGACGTTGGGATTCATTATTTGCAGTGTTGAAGAACACCTGGTCTTACGCCAAGTAGAGGGTTCTGTCGTTGGGCTTATAGCCTCTGTGAAACGAGGTTGTAATCGGTGGAACACTTCTTTGGATCAGGTCGCGCACGTGAGAGAGAGATAGGCGAGAAAAAGTGCGAGAGAGGACTTGCTTTGGAGCTACAGAGGGGAGAGCTCAACTGCTTGCAAGTGTGCTCGAGCGTGGGGCGGTGTGGGACGTGCTGGGCAAGATTGGTGGACATCCGGGCGAGAGAGAGGTCGACTCGGAGCCGGTTTTGTCCGGGTCTTTCAGCTCGCGACGTGTGGGCACTTGGCCAGGGAGGCTCTACTATATTTCAAGACGGCGGATTCGGCCCCCACTCTGCTTTTGAGTCCGAGAAGGGGCGAGAGAGCCTGAGAGGGCTTGCGGGTGAGCCGCTCAGGCTGGGGTCCCCTCCTGGCAACCTGCCACATACTTGTATCATGTCCGACATGACCGCATTTTTTAAGGCCTTGCTAAAGCTTGGCGCTGTTTCTCTTGCCTCAAGCCGAGCGCCACTGACGCCCTCACCTCGGGAAGTGCGAGCACCATGTCCACATTGAGGTTTGATAGTTTCACCCGTTTACGACGCTGACTGAGAATTGAAACACTTAGCAAGGGAGCCTTGGAGCCTGATTTTCTGTTCGCTCTTGCAAAGGTGAGCGAGTACGATCATGCGAAGAGCGGTGACTGCCACCGCGGAGCTTCTGCAGGAGAAAAACATTGCCCTCGACCCTGCACACTACACCACCGTCACTGAATTAGAGGACACATACAAGACCTTTGCTGATCTTGACGACTTCGTAAGTCTGTGGCCACTCAAGCGCATGGAGCTGACATCCCGGCGCTTTGCAGCTCCAATACTACAATGGGGCGATAGCCACTCTCGTCAAGCAGTCGGATTACAAGAAACTCGCCTACGCATACATGAAGAGAGCTAATGCCGACGGGGTAAAGTACGCGGAGGTCTTCTTTGATCCTCAGGCCCCTGTCGATCGCGGCGTCGACTTGTCGGCCGTCGTGGCTGGACTGAAGTAGGGACTCGTGAGGTGTGATTCACTTTTGTTCTTATCAGTGTCTGGTGATTCTGATTCTTACTTGGTGAAAGAGGGGAGAAGGAGTTTGGCATGTCTACAGAGGTTATTATGTGTTTCAGTGAGTCCGCCGTTTAAATACCGTTTCCTCCTCTGAAAGCTTGTCTCTTGACAGCCATGGCAGTTCTTTTCTCAAAGGACTGTACTTCGCAGTCTTATTTGATAACGCATCTGCCAGTGGAGTCTGCGGTGGCATCTGTGGGTTCAATCATCCCTTTCGTTGGAAGTGGCGAAGTGATTGAATGGTCTCGACATGGACTCAAGCGAGATGGACAACCCACCAGAAAAGTTTGCTAAAGTCTACGAAAGGGCAGCGAACCTTGGTATCAAGCACTTGACAGGGCACGTTGGAGAAGAGGGGCCTGGTATGTTCTGTCCTTTGTACTCTTCAGGGCGTCGACGCTCGCCGAAGTGGATCCATTCTCTTTCAGCCGCATATGTTCAAACCGCTGTGGTCGACCTGGGACTTCGAATAATAGACCACGGAACTCATGCTGCCGACGAACCCGAGACTCTCAAGCTCCTGAAAGAAAAGATTGTCTTCATGGCCGTCTGCCCGCCGAGTTGCGTTCGAATACGCTGCGTCAACAAAGTTGCGGACCTCCTCCCTATACTCAAGTTCATGGAGACTGCAGTCAAATTTTCTATTAACTCTGACAATCCTGCGTTAGTCCAATTTGTTGATGCTTGCCTTGACCTTTCTGACACCCTCAAACCTTCGCACGCACCTTCGCAGATACTTCGGAGGCGAGTGAACGGAACCTCAAAAGCTGTCAAGTGATGTACTGAGTCATCAATTCCAGGCTATATCTTGAACAACTACCTCGCCGTACGAGCGGCCTTCAGCTTTTCAAAGTCGGTATGGAAAGGCCTCGTGATCGATTCCATTGCAGGCAGTTGGTGGAACGCCACCCGAAAGTTGGAACTCCTGCGCATGCTGGACGTTGTCATGGGAGATTATGTACTGCTATCACTTTTGGATCGTTCTTTGACCCCGTGCTTCATGCGCAAAATAGAACGACGAACTGACACCTGTCAGGACTCAGCCTGCCTGTAGCGCCAAACTCATAAATCAACTTTCAACACCTTGAGCGTCCAAGCTCAATGACCAGTTCTAACAATCATTAAATCCAGGAAACAAACATTTGCCACTTACATGTTCTGAATACTTGCGGCGTGAACTGATCTCTTGCGTGACCGGTGAGAACGCCTAGGGACGAGAGGATCTTTTGGGATCAAATTTAAGCTGTAAATCATTGGATAGGCGAGGGATTACAGTCTAGGACCAGAAAGAGCCATTTTTTGTGTTGTTTTGCATGGCTTTGGGAGGCGACAATCCCGACGAAGCTGATCGCTCTCCTCTGGTGGAGGATCATTCACGGTTCTTTCGAAGCGATGGTGAGGACAATTATATATTTTCATGATGAAAACTTTTCTTCGTGGTGGATTTCCGACGGACGCGCTGACCACTGGGCACTCCCTTGTTCATGACTTGTAGCGGGCGACGAACGTTGGGGCCTCAAGCAGAGGCCCATCCCTCAGCCCACATCCGGCTCTGAGCTGCTTCACCTGAGGTATTCGCTTCTTGCAGCCTACGTTATGGTTGAAGATGAGCATCAAAGAGGGGCTTTGGCCGAGCGGTCTAAGGCGCCAGCTTAAGGTGCAGGCTTGATCGAATCTCCATGAGAAAAGTCAAGCCAAACTCGCTGGTCCGAAAGGGCGAGGGTTCAAATCCCTCAGGCCTCATTATTTCTTCCATCTTGCGCAGGCATCCGGCGTTAGGAAGCCTTTTTTGTCGACGTGGTTCGAGCGGCGGGCATGCATGCCAGTGACGCCTCGACCTTCAATGTCATCAGGGTGCTCTGAGTGATACGTTAGCGTACTCTTCTTCCTCACACATTCAGCTCCAAAACGAAGGTTGAGTAGCAAAGTTGACTTTGTCAGCCAGCGCCACGCAACCAGTTCTCTGTCTGGTTCGTATTCAGCGCGTAAAGAAAGGAGGTAACGGCGAAGAGGGATACTAATAGGATAGGAATAGGAAGAGAGCATTACAGACTCACTAATGAAGCCACTTCCAGCCCACCCATTTCACACTATCCCACTGACCCCTCATTCGAAGTAGATAATGCCGGCAGTACTTGGACCGAGTCGAACATCCTTGCCTCTCCCTCTCCAGTTGGATCAGAAAAGACTAGCGCCTGGTGAGTTGAAAGACCACTGCTCTAGCTTCCATTGATTCCCACCAATCCGTGGAAAGATGGGAACGATAGGTGATAGTCCTTGGAGGGACTTGAGACCGTGGTGTAGAGTTTCAGCACCACGGCTCACCGACTTGAAGCGGATTTGGAAAGGGTGGGATTGGGAGGAATTTGGTGAGTAGGAACGAAGAGGAGGAGAGGATTCACGATTGAAGGGGAGCTGGCGTGGCTTGAAGTGGGGGAAGGCGGAGAAGACAGGGGTGGCGAAGGAGCATTGAGTCGCAGGATATGGTGGCGCTGAGAAACCCGTCGGATAGGTTGGCGCTCGTGTGTCGGTGTAGCCTAACTCGGCCAGGACGGCGCTTCCAGATCTGCTCGGGCATGACGTTGCCATCCCACGCTCGAGCCACGGAACTTGAGCAGACACTGCAGCTAGTTAGATCAACACAACCACGAAAGAATGTCTTGAAAGTAAGATGTGTTGCCGGATTCGCTCGACGTCTAGCGCCTGCCGCCCTTGCGAGTCTCGGCAGCCAATTCCTTCTCCCTCTGCTGCTTGACGATTCCACCGACTCCCACCAATCTGTTAATCCGAACTTGATCAGCTGCCCGCCCCTCCTCTTCGCTCTCTGCGCGCGATCTCTCCTCTGCGTGCCAAAAACTCACCTGCCAGGCTGATCCCTCACAAAGTACAACTTTGCCCTCTTAGCGGCCTTCAATTCCGGCTTCTTCCTCTCTCCACCTTCCACCGCACCCTTACCAACCAACGGACCACTCCACTCCGCCCGCTTAACGACTTTGATCTCCTTGATCAACGGACTAAAGATCTTGTAAGCGACTTCTACTCCAGTCCTTCCGACCATATTCCTCAATCGGATACTCGTATCCCGTCCTGCATGCCTTCGTCGAATGGCGATCAAGACGCCTGAGAAAGTGTTTGAGGTGGGAGCTGGGTTATCGGCTGTGGGCGGGGAGGAGTAGGAAGTTACGGTGATTACTGAGCCAGGGAGAAGGCGGGAAGGGGAGCGACGAGAAAAGAGTGGTAGGAGAGAAACGGATGGCGAGAGGGAAGTGAGATGGGTGTTGAGTGTTGTCAAGAGTGATTTTGTGCGTGGAGGAGGTGCTGGCGAAGAGAGCGTTTGCGCGGTAGACGAAAATGGGTATGGCGAGGGTGTCGTCGAGTACGACCGGCGCAGAACGGCAGTGAATCGGTTTGTGAAAGTCATTGTTGAGGTTTAGTAGCGCAAGCCGGGTTGGAGCGGCGGTCGACGACGGCGCCCGGCTTTATTTACGATTTCCTTTCGCAGCCTTTCTTTGACACCCCTGCACTGGCGCTCTTTCTGCTTTCTCTCCTTTCATCACGACGAAGAGATGTCAAACGGCCCCTCGCTACCCACAGAGATACTCCAACAAATCGTCCAGTACGTGAACAAGCGCAGCGGCCAGGTTCCCGATCCTACCCTCCTCTCCTTGTGTCTGACATCCCACGTCTTCTGCTCCCTCGCCCAACCTCTTCTATACACGGACCTGATCATCAACGATTCAGATCTGGGGCCAAGCTTGTCGCGAGTGACGCCTTTCAACGTCTTGGCGTCGTTCACTTGGTGTTTCTCGAGCAGACGATGGATGAAGACCTCGAAACGTTGGAATTGTTGCTCAAAATTGCTGGCGGAACGGCTTGAATGGTTGGAGTTCATAAACTTCGATTTCGATGCAAGGGTACTTGAATATGCAGGGAGCAGTGCGTTTGTGTAATTAATAAGTGACGCCCGGAGAGCTGACGACTCGGTCCTTTCAGGTCTCACACACCTCGAGATAATTGCATGTCGCGCCAAAAATGAACACCCTGACGCAGATTGGAACCTTCCCTTCAAACTCGAGCACCTTGGCCTCCTTGAACTTGAGGAGCACCAGCATAGGATCTCGAAATCATTCCTCTCCGCCCTCATTGCGCCTCCATCCCTCACTTCTCTGGATCTCACTTTCGAGGGCTACTCTCAGCCTGGATCGACACTTGATATTCTATTTCTACTACCCAGTTTCCCAACTTTCGCCGCCCAAATCAGGTCCCTCACTCTTCTGGAGCTTCCGGACGGCGGCGTTCATGAAGATGGTCTCGCCGCCTTCACCTCCCTCTCTCGCCTCACTTTCCACAAATTCACTCAAGAGGATACATTCGATGACTTGGTTGACAGTCTTCCCTCAAACGTTAGCAAAAAGTGTCGAATTCGGACAGGGGAAAGCTGATTATCTGCGGACGCTGGCTTCGTGTCGGCCAGATTGGCGAGAAGAGGACCTGAGGAAAAGAAGAAATGGCATCGAATGATGCACTCGAAAGCGCTTGATATGATAAACTGGAGCGAGCTGGAAAAGCAGGATGTACCACCGGAGCTGTTTGACGTTTTGCGGGCGGGTCGCGAAGTGACGATGGAGTGGATGGCGTCGGATAATTGAGAGAAGGAGGCGGTTGATCGAAGGCAGCTTTTTCTGTTTAATTTTAGCTCCACCTTTTTGCACGTCATACTCCAATGTGACTGTGCGGAGCGTTGCAACGGACGCTGTTCATTTGTGCTGGCGTCTGCGGGGGGAGTTGTTTTGCGGCGAGTAATGTGTCATGGTATTGTGAACGACATTTCTTCAATGAATCAAGTCAAGTTGACTTTTGCTAGATACTTGTTTGGGATCGTTCTAAGGCTAGCACACATCCCATTGATTCCAACCTGCTCTTCTTTTCAGTGCCCCTGAATCAAACCAATCTGTGCAGACTGCGCGCGCGCTCCTTCTCCTCTCACCGTCACATCGAAATCATGTCACCCATACCTTCGCTGCCTGTTGAGCTTATCCAACAAATTGTGAACCATTGCTGTGGGCCCATCTACCACCCGGGCCGGTACGAACCCCCCGACGAGTCGAGCTTCCCGACACTCCTTTCCCTGTGTCTTGTTTGCCGTCTATTGCGCGAACTTGCCCAGCCTCTTCTCTACCGACATGTCAAGATCTATCAATCCGCAGACCGTGGCCCGAACCTCGCCGCGAGCGACGCATTCTTACGTCTCGGCGTGGAATTCCTTGATCTCGAAGAAACGTCTGATACAGACCCCGAAACGATATTGGAGCTAGTCATGGGTGCTGGAAGGAGGCTTAGACGGCTAGAGTTGTCGTATTTTGACGTTGATGCCAGAATATTTGAACATGCGGGGATTCGTACGTTTGCATCCTCCGAGAATCCGCACCGCCTGACGAGCTGAAAACTTGGTCCTGAAGATCTCACACACCTGGAGATAATTGCGTGCCGTGTCACACAGCAAGGAACTAGCACGGGCTGGAGCCTCCCGTTTCGACTCGAGCACCTCGGCCTTCTTGAACTCGAGGAACGTGACCACAGGATGTCGAAATCCTTCCTCTCCGCCCTCATTGCCCCTCCGTCTCTCACTTCTCTCGATATTACCTTCGAAACTATGTACGAAGGCAGAGATAAGCGTGGTTCAACGCTTGACCTCCTCTTCTCCCTACCCACCTTTCCAGCTTTCGCCGCTCAAATCACATCTCTCACTCTTCTGGAGCTTCCGGGAGGCAGCATTTATCAGAATGGTCTCGCCTTGTTTACCTCACTTTCCCATCTCACCGTCCACCAGAATACTCGAATGGATACCCTCTTCGCTTTGGTCGACAGCCTTTCCTTCAAGCCACCCACTCTCAAACATTTGACCGTTGGCTTCACGAACGAAGAGCCGAACTGGCACGGGTTCATTCACTTGAAAGCGCTCGCCAAGCTTACGCTGATAACCTGGAGCGAGCTGGAAAAAGAAGATGTTTCCCAGGAGCTGCTTGACGTTCTGAGAGCTGGCCGCGAAATTACGATGGAGTGGATGGCGTCGGAAACTTGAGGGGAGGAGGTGTGAAATCGAAGACAGCTTTGTTTCAATTGAGCTTCACCTTTTTGCACTTCATACTGCAATGTGACTGTGCGGACCGTTGCAAAGGACGCTGTTCATTTGTGCTGTCGTTTGTGGGGGGAGTTGTTTTGTGGCGAGAAATGTGTGAAGCTGTTGTAACCGACATTTCGTCACTAACCAAGTCACGATAAATATTACTAGCTACTTGAAGTCGTCTCCGTCTACGCATAACCCCCATTGTTTCCAACCTGCTGTTCTTTGCAGTGCCCCTGAATCAAATCAATCCGTGCAGACTGCGCGCGCTCACTCTCTTCTCTCACCGCCACATCAAAATCATGTCATCCATACCTGTGCTGCCTACTGAGCTTACTCAACAAATCGTGAACCATTGCTGCGGGCCCGCTTACCACCCTCGCCTTTGGGAACCACCGAACGAGTCAAGCTACCCGACACTCCTTTCCTTGTGTCTCGTTGGACGTCTGTTCCGCGAGGTCACTCAGCCCCTTCTCTTCCGTCACATCAGGATCCATGACGAACACCGTGGGCCGAATCTTGTCGCGAGTGACGCGCTCTTACGTCTCGGCGTAGAATTTCTGGACCTCGAAGAAATGACTGATACCGACCCCGAAACAATAGCTGGGTTGATCAAGGGTGCAGGCGAAAGGCTCAGGCGGCTGGAGTTGTCGTATTTCGATGTTGATGCCAGGATCTTCGAGCACGCAGGCACACGTACGTCCAGCTGCATGATCATTTCGCAACTTGAAGCTTGAAGGCCTGACAACTTGACCTTGTCAGATCTCACTCGCCTTAATATAATTGCATGCCGAGTCAAACAAGAAGGGGATAACATTGTTTGGAACCTCCCCTTCAGACTTGAACACCTGGGCCTTGTTGAGCTCGAGGAACGCGAATACAGGATGTCGAGATCCTTCCTCTCCGCCCTAATTGCCCCTCCATCACTCACCTCTCTCGATATCACCTTCAACACTACGTACGACGGCGCTGCTAAGCGTGGTTCAACGCTTGACATCCTCTTCTCCCTACCCACGTTCCCAGCTTTCGCCGCTCAAATCACCTCTCTCACTCTTGTAGAGCTTCCGGAAAGCAGCATCTATCAGAATGGTCTTGCCTTGTTTGCCTCACTATCCCACCTCACTGTCCACGAAAACACGCCAATGGATACCCTGTTTGATTTGGTCGACAGCCTTTCCTCCCAGCCCCCCACTCTCAAACACTTGACGGTCGGCTGCACATACGGAGAGCAGGAATGGCACGAGTTTATGCATTCGAAAGCGCTGGAAAATCTCACGTTGATAACCTGGAGCGAGCGAGCTGGAATATTTTCTCAGGAGCTGCTTGGCGTTCTGAGAGCGGGCCGCGAAATTACGATGGAGTGGATGGGTTCAGAGTGATGCGGGACGGTCTAGCTTAGGAGGAATCGCTTGATTTACGTTTGCAATCTCGTGACCATCTTTGTTCAGTCACCGATACCTTTGAGCGCACGAACAAGCATCTGTATGCGTCCTCGTTGGCTGAATCTCGATTGGTAAATTCCAACATACTAGTAGATCGAAAGGTATTGAACATCGTTCTACAGCAGAAGAGCAAAAGAATCCCAGCATTGGTGAGCATCTGACATGGAACGATCCTGGCTTCTAAATCGGTCAAATGGTCAGGCAAAACTTCGAGAGCGTCGTGTGCCAGTTGCGCTGAGCCTGACAGTGTCGAAGGCAAGGGCGAACCTCGCTTCGGGACTATGAATGAGGGCTTACATCGTGATACAAATTTTATTATCATATGTCAAAGACTATCTCGCAATATCATGTCCATCCGAACCGCATCAAGCATCCCTCAATCTCGCTCTTCATCACTTGGCTGAGCACTCGAAGCTGCCGAGATTCCGAAAAGCGCTTCCTCCCTCCTTCTTCTCAGCAAGTCTTTCGCATCGACAAAGTTGGCGGGTAGTGGAGATGGAAGCGTCCCATCAGAGCCAGATCTCGCCGTTTTGATCGCGGGGGCCCGCCCAGGACCCAGCATGCGCTCATCGTCACTCATCGACTCTGGGTAGGACGAAGGTGCGGTAACTCGTCTTACGAGGCTCGCACCTAGCCTACTGTCTCCGTGCCCAATTTGAGCGTTGGCGAGCTCGGCACGTAAAGCGCGTTCATGTGGCGAGACGAGCTGAAGGAGAGGCGGAGGAAGGGTGGCGCCATCGACGCCTTCGATTTTGTGGGCTGAAAGAGGGGGTGAGAGATGACTCTCTGACGGCGTTCGAGGAGTCGAAGTTGATACGGCGTCGTCCGAAGACGAACCACTGGCTGGGAGCCGCCGAGACGAACAGTCGGAACGGTGCGAAGCGAAAGGACCACCGGCGGTTGGCGATTCCGGACGACCACTTCCCCGACGTTTGCGAGGCGTGAAGGAGAGCACGTCTTCTTCTTTTTCGCTTTCGCTTGTTGCTCCAGCTCCTCCAGGACTGGTGCTTCTGGAGTGCACAGTGGCTAGCCGCGAGCCGGGGACGACGAGATGGGATGGGGTAGACATGGGCTTGCGCTCTTTGGTTTCGTGGGCTTCGAAAGCCTGAATGATCCAGTCGGCGTTCATATTGATAGCGTGAACGGCTTCGGGAAGGAGCGAGATCATCTGCATGTAGCCATGTGACCAGCCTACGAAAGCGGTCAGCGACGTGCGAAGGCAAGAAAGAAAGCACTTGTACCCTCGATAATTTTCATCTGAACCCAGTTTTCCTCCGTTTCATCCAAGATATTGTCCTGTTGCGATGAAGTGCTGGCCGACATGCGCAACGACTCGCCAAACTTGCTTTTCCGACCTTGAAGCTCGAGCTTGCGAGCTTCCTTCGCTTCGCGGAGCCTGCCTGCGAAGATGACGGTCTGCAAGAGAGAACATCAATTCCGTTTGCCCTTATGCGTTGGCGTAGACTCAGTCTGAGTTGCACTCACATCATCGACAAATGGGTCGCGCTCGCCGCAAGATAGGTACACCGGAGGGAATTGGGCGAGCAGAGCAAGAGGGGTGAAGATCGGGGAGATATGGTAGTCGGAATGAAGATCTGGTGCGTTTCGAGGACCGATGTAGAGGAGAGCCATCGCGCGGCACTATTTGGGATGTCAGTCAGTCAAATTTTCCACTTTACGAGAGCTGCGAAGATCACCATTGAAGGTGAGATGATTCGGTCTGCGGGCGCCAAAAGTAAGAGAACGTCCATTGGTAAAGGTATGAAGACCGAACGAACCATTGAAAAAGGCACTACGACTCGTCATGGCCAACCTAGTTTCCATCGGGCCCTTCGCAATGTCAGCCAGCACCCGCGCCCCGACAGTATCAGCCTGCACTTGAAGTTCCGCCTGCCTCGCATCGTTGTTTGCATCGTAGTAAACGATTCGCTCCGAGAGACTCTTGTCCTTCTCCTCCCGAGGTAGATCTTCCTCTTCGTCATCGCCATCCTCTGCCGCCGCCTTTGAGCTCGAGAACGACCTTCCCCAGCTAGTAGTCCTTCTGCGACGGAAGCTGGCTCGTGGCTCGACGTCCTCGACAACACTTAACGGCGACCGATGTTCGAGATGATCTTTGACACGAAGGATACCAGCAATGTTGGAGTGCGACTCCTGGCGCAGAACTTTGAGGTCTTCTGCTGGCATCCATGAGGTGAAGTGAAAGGAGAGGCATGGGTAGGCGAAGACCAAGCCGACGGGAAGAGGTAGGCGAGGTTTCGATTCAAGGATCTTGACGACCATCGCCGTTCCAATGTTGGCGCCACTGGAAGATTATTCGTGTGAGCAGCGTTTTGAAAACAGTTTGGTGAGATACTCACGCTGAGTCGCCCGTGACGACGACTTTCAGCGACGATCCACTCATTCCAATAGCTTTTCCATTCGTCTCGTGCAGCAGCTTATAGGCGTCGAAGACTTCGTCGATGGCAAATGGGAACGGGTACTCCGGAGCCTGCGAAATTGTGCTCGTGTTAGTTTGGTCAAAGAATCGGGGCTGCTCAGTTTCAGGAGCTCACCTTGCCGTAGTCAAAACCAATCACAGGGCGCTTGGTACGGATAGCCCAGCGAAGGGTCCGCTCTTCGTGGTGTTCTGGCGCCATACAGATGAAGCCGCCTCCTGGGATGTCGAAGATAAGTTCGCTCTGCTGCGACAATTCGAGCTCAGTACCGTCGAAGTAGACCCAAAGCGTGATAGGTCTCCTGAAAACCGAAATAAAACGGGATAAGTTGGCTGGAAGGAGCAATCAGAAATACGACTCTTCTCACGTGTAAGTCGACCCTTTTGGCCGAGGAAGCAAGATACGTCGCATGATGCGAACTTTGGGGCGATCGCCACGAGTGAGGTATCTTAAGTAAGGGTTGGTCGACTTTTCCCATGTCGTTCGAAGCATTTCGACGGTGCAGACAGCGCGATACTTTCGAAGCTGCGAAAGTGACAGAGCGATCAGGACGACAAGATCTTCGGGAGACCTTCTGCAAGCTGACTACTCACCTTTTCGTCAGCTTCACTTGCGAAAATGAGATAATATCCGGAGAAGGCAACGGAGAGGATGTCTCGGAGCCATTTTGCGTGAATTGGCATGGCGGTCGCGAAGCCAGCGTCGAGGGCGGTCACGATCCAGGTGGCCCGATAGTAGTTCTGTGTGATGAAACTGGTCAGGATTAGACAAACCATATGCAGACCAAAAGATACTTGCCCTCGAATAAAGGCGAGCCAGTGGTTCAGGAGCCTGAAGGCCAAGAATCGCATCGCTGTGCTTGATGCCGTATATTATAGTGAAAGTCGAGAGGATGATCTGCCAAGGTGTGAACTTGGAAAGGAACCTGTTGAGCCTCCGCAGGAAAAATAGGCGAGGTCCCTTGGGGTTGCCAGCGAGGATGCGCGAACTCCAGAACAGGAGGACAATGAAGACCTGCGTCCGTTTCCACGACGAGCTAGGCTTTCCATAAAGCTGGTCGAGCATGGTGGCAGTTTGTAGAAGTCTGTCTCACACGAAGGGAAAGAAAGATTGACGATCAGCTCCTTCGGTCTTGTCGGAACCATGCGGCGACTCCAGTGAACATGAGAATAGCGCGCCCACACCTCCCCGCGCATTTCCTCGACGGTGAACGCAGTTTCAAATCCTGAGAAAGTGCACCAGCCTAATTCCAAGATCCGCAGTGTTCAGAGCTGGAAGTTGGACGTACTTTGAGTTGGCGCGGACTCAGATCTGTTGACCCGGTGATCACGCGCTTGCTCGGCTCCCGTCGCAACCCCGAGCGTGGGCAGTATGGCGGCGAGGGGACTACGATACGGTGGAGGAAGCAAAAGGAGGGAGTGGAGACACCCCGAGGAGGCTGGCAACGAGTTAAGTGGAATGTGGGGCGTTGGTCGGTTGACGGTCGGCGTCGGGCGAGAAGGCGGGCGACAGTGGCGCTGTGGAGCTGTGCTTCAGGAGTGGCGAACGACTATGGAGCAAAGGATGGATGAGGCGGATAGACAATCGAAGATAGCTAATCTGATGACCCGGGCTAAGCGTGGAAGACACTGGTAGCTCCGCAGAAAGTCCCATTGCGCTCAGGCATGTGAAACCGACCCGAAATGTTGCCTCGACTTGGGCGCGCCTCCCCGCGGATGCCGCCGTCAGCTGACTTGTATTTCCGAATCGACAGCTACAATCTTCAGAGAATATTTCTTGAGCAACTTGCTCTGTAACCTGCGATAAACTTCACCCCCAAGGCGCAACTTGAACTGCACGAGATCTGCAAGGAACATTGAGTGACTCCACGAAAAAAGGTGGGACCATTGCTTCATCGAGTCTTCTGACAGTAACTTGCATTTCTACGACAGTGTCGCTAGTCAGACTGACAGGAAGAGTATAGCGATTGGCATTAAATACCTCGTGGCGAGCGCCAAACTCTGTAGTATTCGATGTCAGCGAGTTCTTTGGCTCAGGTAGGTAGCCACAGCGGTCGCAAAAACTTGATTGAATTTGACTCCTGCTTGAATTATGTTGGTAATGCGCCGGGATATTCGGTCCGTAACTATGGGCGAGCGGAGGTCAGTGCGGCGCGCAAAGCACAACTTCTTCATGGTCCAACTTTCTTCAACCCCATCATGTCGTCCATCAATCGCGAAGAGATTCTCGCCGAAATCGCATTCCTGAAGAAGGCGAATGCGAAGAACGACCAAGAGCGTGCTCGTCTCGAGAGCCTCCTCGCCGCGTCTAATTCGACCTTCGCAAGCCAACCCTTGGCCGGTCCGAGTCGCCAAGCCCAGGTGTCTGCCCCGTACGCAATTGCAGTGCGTTGATACGAGACTTTCACTTACTGCTACCCTCCCTCCTTGCAGTCTCCCTCCCGCACCTCCCGCAATCACGTCCGAGTCCGAGTCCGACGTCTACGGCTTTCTCAGGGCGAAACTTCTCGCTGTTCCATCAACGAAAGTGGTCGTCTCTCCCCTCACACAAGATCGCGCTCCGAGGGCCTCGCGCATTGGAGTGAACAGCAGGACCCGTCGTGGGGAGTCTCTTTTCTGTAACGAGGACGGATGGTGCCGTTTGTGAGTGGAAATAAAGTCGGGTCGAACGAGGATTAAACTCTCACATCGTTATCATCGTTATCCCCTTCCAGCGAAAAAACCGGCTGGATCGACCCGGAGGGCAAGTGGATTTACATCATCGATGACAAGAAAAAGACCAAGAAGCTAGCGGCGACGAAAGGGAAAGGCAACGCGAAAGCGGTGGTGGTTCAGGACGTTTCTATGGAGAGCGTTGGAATGGAAGAGAACGACGAAGAGAGCGGGCGTGATGAGAGCGATAGCGACGACGAGGATAGCGGAGATGACAGCGGGGCCGGATCCTTTGCAACTTCTCTCGCCGAAGCGAGGAAGGTACAAAGGAGGATGCGCGTTGTCTAAACTGATGATGAGGAAGGTGGGGCAGATGTCTCGATGGACGCTGGGTATGGGTCGGCGTCGGGGAGGAAGTGAAAAGGAGTGGGTCGAGGATGTTTGGCAGATGAAGTCGAGGGAATAACGTGTAAGGAGTGCTTGTTGCTTGATGAACGTAGTACCGCTTGTCTCGAAAAATGAAACAGTGATTGGGGTCAGTACCTTCTCGCAGTAGGGCATTTCGGGAAGCATTACCTTAGCGCATCAGAGACGAGTGGCGAGAAAGGCGAAGGTCGTATTCAAGCATTCACAACAACGGCGTGCATCTGGCAAGCGAGAGGGAGTATTATAAGTTGATGGCGCTGTTGAGACGAACCCCGACGAGTGAGGCGGCAATCCGTCGGTTCGCGGGGTTGGGTCTGCGGCGACGGGGCATAAATTTTCGTAAAGGGGGAATGGAATCTGTGCAAATGTGCTTGAAAGAGATAGTAAGTGAGATGTAGCTGCGAATGATTGAGCGAGATGAAAGGTTGTGATCAGTGCGTTGATGTGCTGCGGTGCGCGTCCATAAACGATTCTTGTCGGCTAGGCAAGGGTTGGTTTCGAAGGCTAACGAGACAGACGGCCACCAGTCCACAAGGGTGTGCAAGACACAGAGTTTTGATTCCACAAGGAGCCCCCTAGAAGGTCTGCGAGCTTCGGGAAGCGCGTTTGAGCTTGCCTGCGAGGTGGAGGGACGGCGGGGTCAGCTCCTTCTTCCCTCGAAGTTGATTTTGACGACGTACTCAATCTCCAGTCGTCTTGGCTAAGTGCGAACTAAAAACAGACATTTCCAGGAGCGTCAGAAATGAGTGTAGAACAAGTAGGAGCCGGTGTACCTTGTCAAACAGAGGCGCTGTGGGGCGGCGGCGAGGTCAGCGACGCCTCTTTCATCCAGCAACCCACCAAACGACGTACCAATCTTTTCACTCTTCTTCCTGCGTGAAATCGTGTTCTGGTTGGCCACCTTGAAGAAGTTTGGCGCGACTTCGGTCAGCCACTTGGGCTCGATGGCGCAGACCTCACGCATGTACCTAAAGAGTCGAATGAGCGACAATAATTCATGCTTGTAGAAGAGAATGGCTTACTCTCGAGTAGTGAGAACAAGCTCGTGGTAGACACACCACTCGGGCGCGCGGTTGAACAAGGCGGAGGACGGGTGGAGAAAAACGGGAGTTCTGCGCACCGAACGTCAGCTTTTTCTCGTCTAAGCGGCGTGAGTGTGAGCATACCCTTCGACAAGAGTTTTGTACCCCTCTTGAGGATCCTTCTTCGCCGCGTGTCGGAAGTAACCACTCGTGATGGCTCGCCTGACTCGGTTGAAGTTCTGCACGAAAAAGAGTGAGCACAGGATGCTGGAGACGTGAACGCCTGCACCATACCTTTCCACACGAAAGAATCTCGTGCTTGTAGCGATCCATGATACCCAGCAACTGCTTGCGCACATCCTGCGCTCGTCGCATGCCTCGCCCCTGAATATAGTTCTGTGGCGAGGTGTCAGCAAGTCATTTCGATCTAAAAAGTGATGGGAACACACCTCTGAGCACCAAGGATTACTGAACTTCGAGTTCTCCCATTGTTGATACACGGTGAGGAGAGTCAAGTGGTCTCCCTCCGGCTGGTGGAACTTGGCCTTCTTCGCGTCGGCCGCCGCTTGCTTCTCCTTCGGTCGGTAGAAGATGCTTCCTCCGATCGAGAGCATGGCTACGATAGTGAGCACCTCCTGCGAACACTCGAGCTCCACTGAGGCGATCAGCATCTTGGCGAGAGGCGGCTCGATAGGAAGATCAGCCATCTTCCGGCCCAGGCGAGTAAGGAGTCCTTCCTCGTCGAGCGCCGAGAGGGCGTAAAGATTTTCGAGGGCTGTAATCATGGTCTGTTGCGGAGGTGGGTCCATGAAGTTGAAGTTGAGAAGATCGTTGATACCCATCGCCTTGAGCATGAGAATGGTGTGCGCCAGATTTTGTCGTTGAATGTCGGGAATAGGATTGGGAAGCATTTCGTTCCTGTACGCCGCCTCGGTGTAAAGTCGGTAGCACTTTCCTGGTCCTGTCCTTCCAGCTCGACCGGAACGCTGACGCGCCTGAGCTTGCGAAATGGGGGTGACGATGAGGGAGTCCATTCCCAGTCGAGGGTCGTACGCGTTTTGTTTGACAAATCCCGGGTCGACGACGTAGTAGATTCCGTCGATCGTCAGCGATGTCTCGGCGATGTTGGTAGCAATAATGACTTTGCGAGCTCCTGGCGGCGCCGGGTCGAAAATCTTCGACTGCATTTCCGATGGGAGTGCCGAATAGATGGGGAGGATGAGTAGATCCGGAACACTGGGCCCTAGGGCTCGCATTCGTTCATAAAGGATTTCGCAGGAAGTGTCGATTTCTTCTTGTCCCGTAAGGAAAAGCAGGACGTCGCCAGGTGGCTCGGAAAGGTGAATCTGCATCACGGTGATGAGGGATGCGTCGAGGTAGTCGGATTCGGGTTCCTTGGTGTACAGAACTTCGACGGGGTAGGTTCGACCTGGGATGGTGAAGATGGGGCATCCGAAGAAGTACTCTGAGAACTTTTCGGCGTCGAGAGTCGCAGAGGTAACGATGAGCTTCAGGTCGGGTCGGCGTTTCAGTGATTCTGCGAGAGAAGCGTCAGTACCATGATTATTCGGTGAGAAGAGTAGGTCACTCACTCTTCAAAAGACCAAAAAGCACATCGGTAGCGATGGTTCGCTCGTGAGCCTCGTCGAGCATGAGCACGCTGTATTGGGTCATGTCGGGGTCGACAAGACATTCTCGTTGGAGCATACCATCGGTCATGTACTTGATCTTGGTTTCCGGACTGGTGCAATCCTCGAAGCGAATGGTGTAACCGACTTCCTGGCCTAATCGACATCCGACCTCCTCGGCGACACGCTTCGCGACCGACATGGCGGCGACACGACGAGGTTGCGTACATCCAATCTTAAGCTTGTCGGCGAATCCAGCTTCTGCAAGATATTGGGTCATTTGTGTGGTCTTTCCCGATCCAGTGTCTCCGACAACGACGAGGACTTGATTCTGTGAGTCGAGGTCAGCAAGGGCTCCCGAATCAAGCAGAATGGCAGCTTACGGTTTGGAAAGCCTCGATAAGTTGATCCCTGAACTTGTAGATAGGAAGACTCTTGCGCTGGTCCTGTATGCTCAGCGTCGTAATCTTTCCAAAAGTGGTGGCCTGATTGAACGTCGCACTCTTCCATGCTGGTTCCTTGGCCTTCTGACCGGCGGTGACACCTCGCGCATCGGCAGCGAAAGTCCTCTCGTGAGACTGAGTCATCGGGTCGAGCCAAGGAGTGTTGAGATCACGGGTCTCCGAGTCCGCCTCTTCGGCAGCCTCCTGCGCCTTGAGCTCTCGTCGTTCCTTCGCGAGGGAAGCTCCAGCGAGGGCAGCTCGGTTGAGTCCTCCATCCGGGGCCTTGACGATCTTAACTGGAGAGAGCTCGAGAGCGCGCTTCGTCTGACCTTGGAGGAAGGGTGCTTCCGCCTCGTTGATCTCGATATCTAGTTCTTCGTCCGCCTCTGCTCCATTCGCATATCCACCAAATCCATCTCCATTCGGGTTCTGAAGAAAATCCTCGTCGAGTCCTGGGTAGTCGGAAGCGGAAGCAGCGCCGGACGCGATCATCTGCTTAATCTCCCATCGCTCGGGACTCGTCATACGTCGCGCCGAACTGGTCTTGTGGTCATCCGCGAACGACTTGCGACCTATAGGCTGACCGTTTGAGCCCGAAGCAGCTCGCTCGGAAACCCGACGGTTGTCCTCCTCGATTTCCTCGTCTGTCTTGACACGGAGGTGGGGGGAAAGGTCGGCGCCAGTCTTTTGGTCGGCATCTTTCATTGAGAGGCCGAGACGTCCACCAGCATTGGACATGACTTTGACGAAGACGGATTGACCGCGAGTGAGGAGGTCGGAGGGGTGGGAAATGCGACCGCTACCGATGGAGCCGATGTGGACCATACCTATACCGTAAAATGTCAGCGTCGTGTCTCATTCTCGATGAAGAATGAAATATCCATGCCTTCCGCACGCCCTGCGACACCCTCCAACGAAACGAAAGCTCCAAAGTCCTTGAGACCTGCAACCTTTCCGGGGTACACTTTGTACAGCACTGGCTTGTCGTCCATTCGCCTCGGCGCTGGCCGTCCACCACCGTATCCTTGCCTCCCACGATCCTCATCTCCTCTCCCACCGCCGTACCCAGTCCTCCCGTGGTCCGGAGACCTGCCGTCTCGCATGCGCTTCTGTTCCGGCTCGCCTGCTCCATCTCGATCGTCATACACTCGCTTCTTGACTCCCTCAAGCTCAGCCATAAGGTCATCCACCCCAAGATCGATTTCCTTGCCCTTTCCTGCGTCCTTGGGATCGTTCGAATAGCTCGGCTGCCAGTCCTGGTCCGGCATGGCGAGTCCAGGAAATAGGCGCATTTGCCGCTTCTTGTCTTCATCCAAGACTTGTTCGGTGGCTCCATCCTTTCCTTTAGCAGCTGCCGAACCGTCACCCTTCTTCCCCTTCTTGACCTTCTTCTTGTACTTTGGATGCAAGCTGAGGATGAGGCGGTCGACGCTGGCGAGGAACGAGTCGGGGAACTCTGCGCCTACGTCCTTGCAGGCCTTTTTGAATGTTTCGACGTCGGTAACGTGGGGTTGCGAGTGGAGGTGAATGAGGAATCTGAATTTGTAGCGGTTAGTCGAGTGTAAGCGCCGCGTCGACAAACAAGAAATGTACGCACTCGGCCAAGGTGGGGTCCACGAGGGAGGTATGGTTGACCAATTCACGAGTGATGGCTTGCTGCAAGCCGAGCAGCTCCAACCTGTCGATCTCCTTCATGCTCGCTCGTCCGTCTGTTGAGTGCGATTGTGTTGGTTTTGGGTGTGCGCAGGTGGCGTGTGCGTCAGGGTAGTGATACGATGTAGCTGAAACTAAAGAACCGGCAGACGAATCAAGTTTCGATTGGATGTGGCAAGGATGTGGCGAACGAAATGCCGACGTCCTACACAAGCGGGTGGAGATGACTTGCTGCAATTTCAAATTCCTAACGCCTTCACAAGAGCTTCACCTTGCTGGGCTTCCCTATGATCTCTTCCTCACCGAACCCATGACGACCCTACTTTCGCTACCCACAGAACTGCTCACCCATGTAATCACTTACCTGAATGGTCCGTTCAACCTTCGCCATGGTATTCCAAATCGCTCCCGGATCGTCACTCTCCTCTCGCTCTGCCTGGTGAATCACTCCTTGCGCAACCTCGCCCAGCCTTTCCTTTACTCCTACGCGAAAATCGACAAATGGCGGAAGTTCCGGCCGCTCGCGACCAGCGACGGCTTTTCGAGATTCGGAATGAGGGAGCTCCATCTTGCTGGGGCCGGGTATCCTCAGACTGGAGGCGTGGGGTACGAAACGGCGAAGGCTCTGATCAAGTGTGCTGGCGAGAAGGGCCTCAGGAAACTCACTCTGAGTGGGTTCTTGGATCTTGATGTAAAAGATTTGATTTTGGCGGGTCCAGGTGCGTGGGCTAGTCAACTTCTTTGCCGGTGCCGGAAATCTAAGTGTGGCTCTTGCTACTTTTACTAGACCTGGAATCACTTGACCTCGAGGCTGTACACGTAGGATGGGACGAACCTTTCTCAACTGAAGGCTGGCGTGCTCCCTTCAACCTCACCCATCTCGGCCTACAATATCTCACGCGCATTCCGAATCACTTCCTCGCCGCCCTCCTCGATTCCTCTCCGCATCTCACCTCATTGACTATTGGCTGCGAAGGCGCAGGGCAGGCATCACCCCCGACGAAATCCCTTCCCGCCCTGTCAACAATCGCCTCTCAAATAACGTCTCTCGCCCTCGGCCCGCATGCCGAATACCTAGTAACCGATCTTTCCTCCTTTTCGTCCCTGTCCCACTTGACCTTCGAACACGGCTTCGACCTGCATTCGATCTTTGAGATCACACAGACATTGCACTCGAGGTCACCAACAATCACACGTTTAACTCTCCCGGTCTCAGGCAGGCAGGTCGCAGCTTCACTGCACCTCTGGACGGATATTATGGGGTCTGGAGGACTGGGTAATCTTGAGCTGATAACTTGGAGCAAAATGAGCGAAGGCACGGTGGAAAGGATGTCGGGAGATCTCCTAGGAGGCCGCGAGGAGGTGAGAATGGAGGGCGAACTGGGGACTGGAGACTACGAGGATGGGATAGGCGTCCTGCGTTGATGTCAATACGAGCGAGCTTTGGTGATGTACTGGTACAACAGAAATCGTTCGATTTGGGAAAGTGTCGACACACCTTAGTCAGGTAAAGAAGCCCGTACCCAAAGGAAACTCCGTTGCTGCTACAGCTAGCGAAAGGTCAGACCTAGCCCACTGCAAAAGAACTTTTCAAGTTCCAACCCTGAGCACACAGTGCGTGACTCCATGTGCGAGCATAGAAATTTCGCCGTGATTTCAGAGTAGCTCTCCATCGTAGATGCGAAGTCAGCTGGCAATCTCAGACAATGGAGACCGGTAGGTTTTTTTCTATATGCAGACACTGGGGAACACTGAGGCAGACTCTTCAGGTAAGTGACTGAAAGAAGAGGAGCGGATACTTTTCATGATGATCATGCGCGGCATGTTCCGGCGGACTCCGGGCATTCTTACAAACCCCGAAGCTGACAATGACATCGCGCGGCGGGCGCCCTGGAGCTCCAACTTTTTTTGCACCGACTTTCCTCTTCTCTTTCACCTCACCTCACCTCTTCCCCTCCGCTACTTTCCCCTCAGCTCCAACTTCGGCCCTTTCCCTCCCGTCTTCCTCAACAATGGCTTCCCAAGCTCTCTTCACCCCCATTCAAGTCGGAGATGTTACTCTTCAACACCGTGTCGCTATGGCACCCCTCACCCGCTTCCGTGCTACCAAGGACCACGTCCACACTCGTAAGCACACTTTTCCTGATTCTTACTCGGCCGGATAACTAATTTCCGACATCCGCCCCAGCTCTCGGCACTGAGTACTACACCCAGCGCGCCAGCGTTCCCGGAACCCTCATCATTTCCGAGGCCACCTTCATTTCCCCTTCCGCTGGAGGATACGACCACGCCCCTGGAATCTACAACCCCGCACAAATCGCCGCATGGAAGGAGATCGTCGACGCGGTGCACGCGAAGGGAAGCTTCATCTACTTGCAGCTTTGGCACCTTGGACGTGCTGCCTCTCCCGACGTCCTTAAGGCAGAGGTTGGAGGGCCTTATGATGTTGTCGCCCCTTCCGCCCTCGGATTCGAGGGAGGAGCTACCCCCCGTGCGTTGACGCTCGAGGAAATCAAGGCCCTCCCAGCTATGTACGCTGAGGCAGCAAGGAACTTTGTTGAGGGAGCTGGTGGAGATGGTGTTGAAATTCATTCTGCGAACGGCAAGTACTCATCTCTGCATTGCGTGTTTACCGACAGCTGACAGTCTGCGAACTTGTCAACATTTAGGCTACTTGATCGACCAGTTCCTCCAGACTAACAGCAACAAGCGAACCGATTCTTACGGTGGATCCGTCGAAAACCGCATCCGTCTTGGACTCGAGGTTACCGCTGCCGTTGTCGCTGCCGTTGGAGCCAAGAAGACCGCCATCCGTCTTTCTCCCTTTTCGCCGTTCCAGGGCATGAAGATGCCACTCGCGGACTCGCGCGAGACTTTCTCCGCCTACACTGCGGCCATCAAGGCAGCCCACCCTGACTTTGCCGTATGTTTCATCCTCTCTCGCTGTACATTCCTTCGTCTACTGATGCGCTAAATTATGCAGTACATTCACGTTGTTGAGGGTCGTGTCGCTGGAAACACCGATGTCGAGGACAAGGCGGAGGAGAGCCTCGAGTTCCTTGTACGTACTTTCTTCGTGAGCTTTCGTGCCGACACATGAAAACTAAACACCCAATTGTCGCAGCGCAAGATTGTCACCGAGCCTACTGTTTTCGTGGCCGCTGGATCATTCAAGTCGGAGAACAGCATCAAGTATGCCGAGGAGCACAAGAACACTGTTATCGCCTTCGGACGTTACTTCATCTCCAACCCCGACCTTCCCGCTCGTATCCAGCAAGGTGTCGAGCTTACGCCATACAACCGCGACACATTCTACTTGATGGGCCCTACTCACCCCGAGGGTAAGTCCTTTTTGTGATTTTAAACGCGGAGCGTCTCGTTAACGGCTTCCATACCAGGTTACACCGACTACCCGCGCGCCACAAAGGCCTAATAAAATATACTATCATCTAATAGACCTTCAAGTACCATAGATCACGTACATACCGCCGCATTATGCTGTCATACCATTGGACTCTTTACCCGCGACCCTAATCGGAGCCCTCGTTCCAGGACGACTCCTACTGGACATCAATGTCTACGCATCTATCAGCGTCTTCCCCAATCTTGACTCCTATGGTTTATGGTTCGTCTATCCGTCTCTTTCTGTAAAGCGATGTAGCCAAGATGTAGCCCTTTCACACATAAATAAAGGTGCGGTGGTTGGGCGCATCGAGTGGCGCAAGCGAGTTTCGAGTTTGCGACGGGGTACGAGGCTTCTGGCTGTCTTTGTTTCAGTCATATTTTCGATGGCTACATTTGCGTCTGAAGACGTTTGGGATAAAGCTACAGCTAGGTATACAGAGAAACGGCTGGGATCCGTTATGCGGTACTAAAAACAATATTCCAAGACTTTGTCAAAACCCAAAATGAGGTGGCATGCTCGTTCTTATCTCGGACCAACTCCTCTTGTCGCAATGATTGCTCCAGGACCTCGACAAATCAAAAGCACGAGTGTCGACATGGTGAAGGTTCCTTGGAATTTTGAGCCGGGTGTTGTCCACTGATCCGCGACGAAAGATTGCGGCGTCGGCAGTGGGAAGTTGTAGCAATTGGGAGAAAGGACAGAGCCAAAGTTTGCATTCAGCGCTGAGTTGCCCGAAATGGTGGCGTTCGCGTGGCCGGCGATTCCAATGGAATACTACGAGGAATGACTAATGTCAGGTAGCTCGAGGTGATTGAAAAGTATAGCTGTACTTACCCCAAAGTATCCTGTAGAGGTGCTAGATTTGAAGACGTTATTTGTGACGGTCCCTCCGTAAGTGCGTGCGATGGTCCGATTGTCGACTCCCCACACGAGTCCCCCTACATGTTCAACAATTCTTGCATCAGTAACGTCGAAGAAAAATTAAAGACAAAGACTCACCAACAGCGATTCCAATCTTGATGAACTGTGTTCAAAAGCCACCGGTGAGCGAAGGGAATACATAAATCATCTCGGGGGTCACTCACGTTACTTTGAGCGTTGATGGTGTTTCCGCTGACGACGGTCCCCGTGAACGAGCCGCTAAATGGTCCCCACTGGCGGAGGACGTTCGTTATTACCATGTGTAACTCGTTGCGAACCCGGAAGAAGCTTACATCCACCATATTGATGCCACCCATCAGCTGTCGGTTGACAGACTTTACTGTGTTGCCGGTGACTTGGCTCCCGGGCGCTCCAAAAATGACAATCCCACCTAAAGCAAGACGCAGCGTGAGGATTCGACCTGCCAGAAAATCGGAGTGCTCTCACCATCCGTTGCATCGATTATAGTATTGGAAGACACAGTGCTCTCCTTACAAGCCATGCTAATCCCATCAGCCCCTACCAGAAATGACATCGTCAGAATTCGGTGCGACAGTCAAAGTAGGAGGAGCGACTTACACTGGCCAGCGGTATACGTTCCGGTATTATCTCGCTTCTTGAACTGATAATCACCACTGGGGGCATGTCCTGCCGGTCCAATCTGGTTGTTTGTGATAATCATCCCCGAGCAAGACAACCCAGTGCCCTCTTCGACCGAACGTCAACTGCCTGTCGCTGAAACTCTCCGACAAGAGAAAAATTTGCTCACCAATTGCATGGAGCGTCGACCATCCTCTTGGCTCAAAAGCATTGACATTGTCGATCACGTGGCCTGTTGTGCTCCCGCCCATTTCAATCAAAGCGCTGTTCCCAACTCCTCCAGGGATGATGCCCATCGCTGGTCTGGCACCATCAACTTGAACGTTCTTCAGCGCGATGTTGTTAGCGCCTGGCACGCCCTGTGCGTAGATTGCGCAACTTTGATTCAAGCCCGTGACTTGGAGAGTCGCGCGTGTTTTTCCAGTAGGAAGTCCGGCGGTGGCGAGGGTCTTTCGAGGTGGCGGGTCAGCTCATGAGCCACGGGTGCTAGAGGTCTAGGAAAATCTCACCTGACTTGCTGCGGTGAACCAGATAGCGTTCGTAAGGGGAATGACAACGTTTGGGCAGAGCCCTGATACACGGTCTTCGAGTTAGCAAAGTGCGGTGAGCGAAGGCGACGCGCAAATTTACTTACACACTGTAGTACCGGCTCCTCCGTAGTAAAACAGCTGAAGAGGCATACGTCAGCGACTACAAGAGCATTTCTTAAGATGCAAACCTTACGGATGAGATGTAGTAATCCATCGAGAAATTTGAAGATGTTGGACCGACGCAAGTCTTCGCCAGCGCTCTCTGCGCTTGGATCTGCGCTTGCTTCGTCATCCTCGAAACAAAGCCTCTCCTCTGTAATGATTCGTCGCCTTCCTCGCCATCTCGTTCAAAAAGATCCTCGAAATCGACCTCGACAGGTAAACCGCGACGAGACGGTAACGGCGCCGAATTGAAGAGGTCTGTAAAGTTGCCAAGGGCAAGGATGAGAGGTGAGGGAGGTGGTACGGCGTTGGGTGAGACTTGTGGTGCAGATGGATCGTTTGAGGTTCCGGAAGGTGTGGTAGAGGTTGGCGCAATTGGGGTTGAGTCGACTGGGGCGGAGAGAGCGCTAGGAAGAGTGAGAAGCGCTATAGCGAAGCTTTGTACCAGCATCGTGGTGCTTCGATGGGGTGATGGATTATCTTAGCTTTTCCAAGCGATGGGAAGGAAGCAGAAGAGAGCGTGCCAACCGGAGAAGAACGAAAAGTTCCTGCGAAGGGGACGCGGATCAAAATCAGGATTTTCCTCCTACTGCGACCATCTGAAGGGCATGGAAGTGCAGGATACACGTGCGAGTTTATCCCAGGCAGCGTGGAGGAGATAATCTGTACAAAAACAGCAAGATGTACATGGTGAGGAAGGGTTCCAATCCGAAAGAAGGGGCGCACAGACCCACCTTGCCTTCAGCGTGCCTGTGAAAGCGCTCAGGTTTGTGGTAGTCCCCCACCGCTGCTGGTAGTGGACAGGGAGATTGTGAATCACACTGAAAGTAATTCATGTCAGTCACCTGCCACCGCCTAGGCGCAAAACAAGCGTGCTCACCGACAAATATGTTCCGAGACTGCTCGCGTTCATCCGGAGAGCCAGAGGAAGATCTTACGGAAGAGATCTCTCGCCACTCCAGGAGCCTTCCATGGAAAATCATCTGCAATATCAAGACTCCAAACAGTTTCGCAGGGGAAGACAAAGATTCTTCTTCCTAGACCGGTGAAAGCCTCGCATGCCCGTCGCTCGTCAAACACCGCGCGCGAACTCGTGACGCAATGTAAGGATCCGATAGAACGTACAGCAATGCCAAGTTGACATTGTAAGGGGAGAAAGCAAAGACTAGTACGAGGAACCCACCAAAATAAGCAACACTCCTTCTGGCGCCTAAGCGTCCACACTCATACCCATTCCGCCACCTCCACTCTTCTTCAACGCCGTCTTCTTCCCCTTCGCCTTGGACTTGACCTTGACCTTCTCCACAACTTCCTCCTCGATATCCATGCTCATCTCCGCGCCAGCAAGAGCCTCTGCCATGTCGACCTCCTCGTCCGACTCGCTCTCCTCGTCTCCACTCGCCTCCTCTTCGTCCCCAAGAGCAGCTCCACCATCGAACTCCATACCCTTCTTGGAACCTCTTGCGATTCGGGCGGCCTTCTTCTCGGCGCGGGCGGCGAGGAGAAGGGATGAAGCGCTGAGGGCCTTTTTGGTGTGGGGAGTTGGGTGGAGGAGGGAAAGAAGGTGGGAGGAACGCGTGACTTCCAGTCCGTCGGAAACGAGAGTAGCAGGGGCGGCAGCGGCCATTCTGTGATAGCCAGAAGGTCAGTCGACTGGGGGACTAGAGGCAGAAATTATGAAAGGACGAACCGGGCCTTGTAGAAGGCCTTCTCGCGCTTCGCCCGAATCTCTCCAATACGCCTCATTCCAGCAATAGTAGCCTGGACCAAATCGCGGTCGTAGACAATTGGCACGTTTCGTCGCTTCTCGAATGTGAGGGTAGAGTCCTGCGCGGCATTTGATGACTGATTAGCTTCGAGCACCAAAAGGTTGGAAATGGTGGGTTACGTACGACAGTCATTTCCTTTCCAGCGGCCTTGCGGAACGCCTTGGTCCACTTCAGCTTACGTGGGTTACGCTTCATCCTGAGGGAGGTGAGTCGAGGTCAGCAAGACTGCGTTTGCGTTTGTTCTAGTGGCGCATTTCCTCCCGCCCCTTCGGCCTTTCTTTCTGATCCAGTAGCAGCCCCACGTGCATGCCTATTCCCTCGGCTGACACTGCCTAGTGCAAGGCGCCTGCCGGTTTCCTGCGCCTCGCGCCACTAGGCTTCGCCTCCGTACAGCTTTCCTCGCCGACCTGCCTCCCTCTTCCGCCCAACTCTACTGGCAATACTCACTTGAAGTTTTTGTGGCACTTCGATCGGCAGAAACGGAAGCACTTGCTGTCATTACGGACGAACATGGTACCTGCAATCACAAGAGAGTGAATCAGCTCGGTCCTCAATCTGGCTCTTCCCTGTCGCTGGTGGGCATACCGTTTCCTGGGTAGCACGGTGACGAGCAGACGAAACATGGTTCGATCTTCATAACGAAAGTAAAGTGGTGGGTAAGGTAGTGGGTGGTTGTTGACTGTGATGGGAAACAGCAACGAAGGGTCGAAGTAATTTTGCGTATCTGCTTCGTAATCAATTTTCGAAATTTATCACTTGCGATTTTGGCGCGCTGGGAGGTGAGCCGACTTCCGCAACGACCAACAACCCGCTCGCCAACAGTTTGTTTGGATGTAACATTGCTTTGCATAGGCGACTGACATACTTGGATTGCAGTGCCGCTCCAAATCTCGGACATGCTCCTGACAAACCTGAGCAACTCGCTCGGCGCGCTCGCAGTCATCGGAATCGTTGTCTTCCAGTTCTTTGAGATCAACGCAAAGCGAGAGAAGGAAGCACGACTTGCGGAAGGCAGGCCCGCCCCGGAGGATATCGATGAGATAGAGTCATGAGGTGCGTGACGCGCAGGACCTCTCAACAGCAGTATGACTGACGACGTGCACGCTCGCAGGACAACCCAACGTCCGCTCGCAAACATACCCACGTCTTTTGATACCCATTTCCTGACCAATAAGAAGAATTCCAGCACACTATGTCCAAAACAAGAGGCTCTAACCAATTCGCCGACCGACTTACTTCCAACCCCACCCCTTCACTTCCCGCTCAACCTGCCCCGTACTCCGAATCTTACTGCCCATCTTGCCTTTGCCTTTCTGCCCATCCTCCCACTTCTGATCCTTCTCATACGCCGCAATCGCCTCCTCAAGCTCATCGCCTTCTCTCGGCCCCAGTCCCTCGACACTCTCGCCTCTGGCAACTCTATTCGCCTTGACCATTTCATATTCTGCATCTCGTTCTCGGAAGATGGCAGAAACGTAGAAATTCGCCATGGCCCAGTCAGAACATCGGGTGTGGACTTGAAAACGGCGGAGGATGAGCCGACGGCGCTCGAGAAACGGGGGATGAAGGGGCGACGAGGACGCGGATGAGGACGTCGGCGGTAGCAGAAGGAAGGGAAGAGTATGCAGGAGGTGCGGAGTTGTAGATAACGTCGAAAGTGGCAATTTGTTAAGCCTGCCACGGATCGGGTAGAGCGTCAGTAGCACGTCTCGCGGATCGACTGCAGACGGCGAGCTCTTACCGGCATAGTAGCTGTCCAGACTCTCTGTACTTCATCGAGAGACCCAACAGAGTCTCCTCTGGCCGCAAATAGTGCACCTGCATCTGACCCGAGCTCATATCCTCTCCACCTTTCTCAGCTGGTGCTGGCTGCGCTGCCTCCTCACCATAAGCTGGAGGTCCTTCTTTCTCTGTTTCTCCAACAGCTCCCTCATCGTCGTCCTCGTCACCGATAACAAAGTCGTCCACCTCCTCGTAAGACGGCAAGCCAGCGTGCGCCACTGCCGATCCGGCCGTAAAGTTCGATGATGACGCTGGCTTCGCACCCCGCTTCTTGGTTGCCGGGGGACTCGAGTCGAGCACGCTCTCACAAAGGATGCAGCTGGTGGCGAGCTGACGTTGGCGCTGGCAGCGACCACAGACAGAGTGAACGCCACAAGGTAGCAGGAGTGGAGGCGGCTCGAACTTCTCCGAATTGGAGTGAGTTGGAAGAGAGAGAGAGTCGAGCGTAGAGGAACAGGTGAGACAGAGTAGTGGTGGCGACATTGAAGATGTTGGGAAGCTGGCGGGCAAGGGTAAAGAGAGGGAGCGCGTCGGCGTCGCGGCCTCGGACAGCACACGGCCGATTCGGAAAACTGCATCGCGAATATCAGCGACGCTGAAACGAGGAATGACTTATTTGACAAGATTGCTGGTTCCCGGGAGAAACGAGAGAATTTGCATCTCCCCTGCGACTTACTGAGCAAGTGTCGCCTTTGCGAAGCGTTGCGACGTCACATCGCACAACCCTTCACGAATCACAAGGTATTCACTGTGTTCAATTACCTATACCAAGCTGCGGTATTCCTCCATTGTTGCCCTCCACTTCAGTAGCACTGTCCTTCCTCCCCACAAAACGTTGAGCAGCTTTCCCGAAAAATTCCCATCCATCTCGCTCCAAGTAATCACCTCCAGCCTTTCCAGCACTTTTGAATTCATGACTTTTGCCCAACGTTTCTGATTTGGCAGCGAAATGAACTCTTGGGGCTTCAACCCTAATGTCAGATGTGTGATAGTCGGGACGCTGGGCGGAAGTGATTCGAGTACGGTGACTACTTGATCGAATCTTCGTATTTGGGGCGCGAGTTCGAGCTGTTGTATAGATGTGAAGTTGGAAAGAGGATGGGGGACAGATTTGGGGAACACTTTGATAGCGAGTCTTAGTTTGGTTATTTGGGCTGCGAAGGAAGGGAATTGTGGGAGAGCGAAGAGGGCGTCATGTGATGAAGAGGAATTTTGCAGGTTTAGGTCGAGAGAAGAGATGGAGGGTGACGAGGCAACCAGTGAGATGAATGTCTGTGGTGTATCGGCGCCATTCAGGCCGATGTGGACGAGTTGGAAGGGGAGCTGCCAGCCTTCGGGAGGTTCTACGCGCGACAAATGGTTGAATAGCTCAAGGTACTGGAGGTCTGTGCATGTCATTCTTAAGTTAGCATCGCAAACGGACGAATTGGGCGCAACAAGTAGATGGGCTGAACAACCTGCTCCTGCATACGCCAACTCGGTGATTTCGAACGGAACGAAGAACCTCGTTTTCAAACTCTTCAGCCCTCTTTGTCCCGCGCCCCTGAGGAGCTCAATGGCCGTTTCATTCCACACCCCGGCGCCTCCTCCCCACAAAATACCGTGAAGCTCCAGCTCGACGACTCCATGCCGGAGGAACGCCTCGCTCGTGAGAAGTTGTTGAGCTCTCTCTTCGGTCTTGATGCTCAAGCAGGAGTATAGGAGAGGTTCGGCGAGGTCGCGGAAGAGGTGCGAGACTTGGGTTAGAGAGAGGAGGGTATTGAGACGAGTGCGAGTTGTGGTTGGGCTGGCGCAAGGAGTATGGACGGATTGACTGATAATCTGAATGAGAAGCTCAGGCGGTAGTGAGAGTATGCTGATCATGGGGCAGATGGTAATGGGTGGTGAGAGAGCCCCGTTGCGAGAGCGTCGGCCGTTGTCCGTACTGTGTCTGCCTTAAACAAAATCCTCCGTCCAGGATAAATCGTTTTTCGTTGAGTAATATTCGTGCGATGTGAAAGTATCCAAGAAAAGAGGGTTTTTCAGTACATACTTCGTTCCCTGCTGGTCATCGAGATATCGAGACACCAGGCAACACGAGACCGTCGCAGCGACGAAGCGTGAAGAGAGCGCAATGATGTTCGGAAGTGCGAGGAGCCCTTGCAAGCAAGCGAAAAAAAAAGGGAAGATGCTCGCTTCCCTAGGTCTACCATTCTGATGCACCCCACTCCATCGTCACCTCCGAGGATCCGACTCCCGACCTGCTCGCAAGGCTTTCAGCCATTTCTCCTCAATGCACGGGCCCAACTCGGTAAAAGTAAGAAGAAGTAGCTTTCCCAAGGTCTTGGTATGCATGATTGAGCGCCAAATTGCTTGACCCCACGTCGTTAACGACGTCTTGTCAAATCCAACGGTGAGATGGGTGATAGTTGTCAGGTCGGACGGGAGAGCTTTCATAACGCTCTCTATGAAGGAAAGAGTGCAGAATTTGTCGAAGGTGAGATCAGATAGGGCGATAACCGACGTGAGACCTTTCATGAAAGAAAAATTTGGAATGTGTCGCAGGACAAGACTATAGAGTTGTGATGCGAGGGGCGAATATTGAATAGGGAAAGTCCGGGAAGTGAGAAAAGCATGTTGGCTACGACCGAAGGTGCTTCCGTGGTGATGTCGAGAGAGTTCCGTTTCGAAGAAGAGACGAGATATGAGAGAAGACTGTCTGGGAGCGTAGCATCTCCGTGGACGCCGAGGTGGGTGAGTTGAAACGGGAGTTCCCAGCCGGTGACTGGTTCCGTGCCGTCGATCCCAGAGCCAGAAATAATCAGGCAGCGTAGATCTGATAAAGTTGAAAAAAAAAAATTAGTACAAGTTTGCGCATGCCATCCAGCACCAGCACCCACTCGCACCAGCCAGCTGCAGCACGCCCTCGTCTACTTGTGATCCATTCCACAGCTTCAAACTCTCCAGACCTTGCTCTCCCGGAATTCTGATGAGTTTCTTCGGTAGTGGATTGCTCCGTGGTGGACGCTGGCGTATAAATAGCTGGGTATGCGACTCCATCAAGTACGAGCTCCAGCGTCCCGTGCCTTACGAAGCCTTCGCTCGCCGCGAGCCCCTCAGCTTGTTTCGTCGTTTCAACTTGGCAGCGATGAAAAAGGAAAGGCTGCGCGAAGTGACGCAGAGTGGAGCGCACGAGACACAGGGCGAGGAGGGTCCTAACGCGGCAGCGGAACTTGAGAAGGTATCGACGATTGTGGTCGCCGAAGGAAGAAAGTGTCTTTGGGTCTACACCAGTTGCGTAGACGATTTCAGTGAGGAGCTCAGCGGGAAGGGAGAGGAGGCCGGCCATCAAGGTGTTGGTAAGAGTAACAGATGGCCAAGCTACAGTACAGCAAAGTTTGTTGCGGGCGCAAAAAGCATACGCGTCGTGGTCTCGCTGTGTCGGGGCGATTCAGAAGAGCCTTTCAAGTCAAAAGAAGCGTGCACCGAGCGCCATTCTTCCTCCAAAAAGTCAGCCGCTCCAAAGCAAGCGCAAACTCGCGCCACTCTCCCAGGACTCTGGCATAAAAGATTTTGACACGAGAAAGACGGCCGAAGCATTAATTGGCTCCAATCCCATCTGCCCCGAGTGCTCGCCGGCAAATTTCCACATACACCTCTCCAATTGCCATTCCATTCGCTACATTTAAGCAGTGATGACGACAACTCCTCCAGCCTCGACGATCTTGGCCTCTGCCCTTCGGGAAACGTAACGGGCCTTGACGATGAAGGGGAAACCGAGACGTCCCTTGGCGAGGACCTTTCCGAAACCGGCGGCGAGGGTGTCGATGACGGGGACGACAGTGGACTCGGCGGTGAGCTCCTTGCGCTGCTCCTCGGGGACGAGGGACTGTCGGTCAAGAGAAAAATGACATCAGCTCCCTGACTTCCTCGTCGTTCCCGCTCCATTCTCATCGTCCCAGAAAAGTCGACTAACAGCAAGCTTGTCGACGTTGACGACTGGGCGCCACTTGCCGTGGTCGTTAAAGTGCCTCATTCCAACCTTTCCGAAGTATCCGTAATGGTACTTATCCTGTAGGTCGAAGGTGTGGGGTCAGTACGCGCTTCTCCTGCCTTGCCTTCGCCTGTCCCTCGAGCGCCGTCCCTCCCAAAGCCACTTCCTGAATCCTCCTCCCACCGCTCTTCCCTGTCCCTGTCCCTCTCGCCGCGAGTTCCTCTCACCATCCTCCAGTTCCAACGCGTCCATCTCGATAGAATTGTCGAAAGGAAGGAAGGTGTCGACTAACGAAGTTGGTACGGTGGTGGTGTTGTCCTCCAGCCTGTGCAGAAATTCAAGGTTCAGCATTTCGCTACTTTGCGGTCAACCCAAGTAGTCTTAACGCACCAATCCACGTCCTCCCGGATGTTTTCTGTGCTTACCTACCCGTCCATAGAAACTCGTTAGCAACCCATTCTTACCCTCAAGTCGCAAATCCATCCCGTACCAACACGTCCGTGACCGGCGGACACATGTCCACGGTGCTTGCGGGTCTTGGAGAATCGGGTAGGCATCTAGGTTGGCGGGGCGTAAGTTTTCTCCTGCTGCAGTATTCCCAGCACTTTGTGCAGCGTACCTTTGTTGCGAAACACGACTGACAACCACCGTCGGACTTGCCTCCCAAGAGCGGCGCATATTCGAAAACTCGTGGTGTAGCGCCGCGCGAAAGGCCGGCTCGGGAGCAATCACCCCCAAAAAAGTCATCCTGGCTGAGAGCCATCCTTAGCCTCCGTTCCACAGCCCGTTTGCCCCTCATCGACTCTTGTGCGGTCCCGTTTACTCGGTCATAGTAAGGCGACGTCCACCAACCCCGCCGCACCGCGCACGCGAAGCTGACCCTCGCCCTCGCGCGCACGTTAGCTCCTACTCTCACTGCTGCCTGCCAACCCTTGCCGTCCACACTTCGACTCCTTCTTCAACCTTCCACGTGAGTCTCGAGCTTCATCTTCTGGTCTAGTGGGAGGGTTGGGGTAGTTGGAGAAGCGTCTGGATCATTATGATGACAAAACTAGTCAATTTTTGGGATGGGTCCTTCCATAGAGTTGGGCTCCAAGTGATCCATTATATGTTTTAATTCCTGAATGTACAGCAACGTTTTGAGATAGAGGAGCAACGAACGGAACAGTAGCAGAGCTTCGCTAACCTTTCCATCGCCTCCCATCAGACTACATCCAATCTCTGACTCGGTGACTCGACGCTTCATCTTCGCCCTTTAATTTCGTGAGCTTCATTTCCATTCTTTCCCCCTTCTCGGCTTTTTCTACAACGACGCGGCGGGATGAAAAACAAATGTATCAAATCAATCTGTCAATCCCCTTAGTTTTGATGCCTAACGGTGTCTTCTCTGTGACGAACACTACATTGCTCTTTCTGATCGCGTCAAGAACCTTATGCATATATTGAAGACCCGAGCGAATGCTGACTTTCGGTTCTCACTCGTTTGTAGATCAGCTCCGGTAGCAACTTCGCAGGATGAACGCGCCCAGTCGCTTCGAGCTCTTTGTCCTGGCCGACGGCGAGTCAAAGTAAGTGGTAGTCTTGTGCATCCCAGGTTAGTAAAAAACTTACGTAGCTATCTTTCCAGACTCACCGTTGACGAGGATACCAAGATTCCCAATGCGGCAACGGTCACCATCAATAAAGAAGACCACACCCTCGCCAACATGCTCCGCTCACAACTCCTCCTCCTTCCCTACGTAATCTTCTCAGGCTACCGAGTCCCACATCCTCTCGAACCTCGCGTCGTACTCAAAATCCAAACCGACGGAAGCTTCACGCCAATTCAGGCTGTTCAACAGGCTTGCGACGATCTGATACGGACGCTCGCCAGCATGAAGAATCAGTTTCAGAACGAGGTGTTGAAAGCGAGGGCACGAGATGATGGAAACGACGGAGGTATGGAAGGTATGGAGGGTGGAATGGCCTTCTAGTTTGAAGGTCTATGTTTATTTAGCAGTACCTACGTTGTCGTTTTCTACCCTTGATGTTCCAAATAGCAAATGTTGACTTGAATCACATTAGTCGTGCCATGTCCCCCAAATGCTTTCTTGTTTGTTTCGATCAAGACAAGTCTGGGGAGGGCAAAGTTAAGCGTATCGCACGCCCGCGTCGCAAGCTCCGCTTGGGCGTGGGTCTTATCGGC
>JASZXU010000042.1:0-49909 GCA_035521515.1 Phenoliferia sp. Uapishka_3
TGCTAAGTTATGGCTTTCTGGAACTAATAATATGAAATGGAAAATGTGCTGGACCCGCTTGCTTTCCCTGCCAGGCGCCTCACTTGCCTCGCAGGGCTCCTTCCGAAGTCGACGTCTCGACGTCTCAGCTGTCAGGCCTCAGGCTCGCCTCGCCCTCGTTCTCTCTCGCGCGCTTTGACATCGTCGTTGTCCCGCCCGCCGCCACGCAACCCGGCACCCCTGCCAGAAGTCCACCGAGTACTCTCACTCGCCAGACTTGAGCTCCGAGCTGGCAGGTCAACTCGCACTGGTGTCAAGCGCCGGCGGAGAGCGGCAACTGGCCAGGGAAGTCGAGCACACGGCACGAGGCAGTCGGAAGGTGATGACGCACTGAGTTACGGAATTGGATCCTTCGACGATGGTCGTAAAGGTAGGGTCGGAAGGCTGAGTGGGTGTTATTGAGACGGCTCGGGGCACGCAGAGCGCTCCCTTTGCAGATGCAGGCATCGCTCACCCTGCGACTTCATAGGTTCGTCAGCGACGTGTACCCGGGAAGGTTAACGCACTGATTGGCTCCATCGCCACACTTGGTCGTCGTGCCACGAGCAGGACTGGACCAGCAGACAGTTCTGACACATTTGATTATATTGCCTGTCAGTCCCATCCTTTGATCTTGCCATCATGTAAACTCAAATTCTTATCGAACATCCGACCCGCTTGCAGGCAATGTCCCTTGGAAAACCGTCTCAGTGCGTTGCAGTGCGCCCTCTTCGGTTTCGCCTACGCGCGAAGGTCACGCACACATTCTTTGCGTTTTGAGTTGGGCGGGGGCCTGGTACAACCAGCTTACGAGCTGGTGGGAACTATCATCCACTTTGAATATCGTGGGACGGGTTCGGGACGCTGGTTGATGCACGTTGCGACGTTCGATTCGTGAGCTGCCTTTTCCAAGGTCTTCCGCGGTGCTCTGCTCACACTGCCATGGCATTGATCTGTTCAAACAAGCCCCTGGTCTCGCCAAATATTTTGCGGTATCATGAGTCAGATCGTCTGCTTTGGGCTGGCTGGTTGACTGAGCTATTGACTCTCTCCCCACAGCATCTCGTCGGTGTCGGAACGCATCACCCGCGCTCCCCCGCAACATTTCGTGTCAACACCGGTGTGAAACAAGCAGCATTCATTGAGAGCAGGCTCGCCAGTAGGTTCATCTCCACCCCACCGGGACAGATCGCGTTCTACCTGTCGAGAAGAATCCCCTAATCGTTCACTTCTGCAGGCTCCCGTCTGAAACAGCGCGCCCGCCTTTCGGTATTCGCCACAGTCGCCGCCCATCTACTGGTAAACCCCGTTGAAGTGATCTGATTACACCTACATAACAAGATCGCAAACCGCCGCTCCACTTGAGGGGTATTCATCGGTATATTTGAAACATTTCGCCGCGCGACGAATTTCGCCACCCGCGCACTGCCTCCCTTTTGCTAGACTTACCGAGACGGGTCAGCTCGTTTCCTTTCCTTTTCTCTACCTTCACTCAACCTCAGATCTATATTCAGTCATGATGCAGGACGATATTGAGATGTCGGTGGCTCCCCACGCTCACCATGAGAAGGATACAACTAGATCCGACTCCAGATCTACTTCCATCTCCGACCACGTAAGCTACAATCATTTGCTAATTTATCTTATGTAGCGGCATCTAACGAACTTTGGACTCGCGCCCAGACTGCTTTCGACCCCGCGGCTCCGACTGACGGCAAGGGAACTGGAACTGTTCGATCTAAATATCCGCCTGGTGGCAACGAGGAGCACCACTCGCATGGAATTTTCTCGGAACCTGGAACGATTCCTTTGCCAGACGCTGGATACCACCACCTTGGAGTTGTGTTTGAGGGATTGACCGTGCATGGTACCGGTGGAACTCAACGCACCGTCGAGGGACTCGAGATTTCCGTGATCAAGGTTAGTTTTTCAAGTTCTTGTTCCCCCAGATTGGAGATTGGAAGCTTCTGCTGTAGACTAGAGACTTCGTTGCTGATTAGGCGGTTGTTTTGCAGGCGCTTGACTTCCCCGGTTGGATCAAGAAACTTACGGGTTGGAAGACTGGACCAACGCGCCCTCTCGTCTCGGATTTCGTCGGAGTTTGTCCTGATGGAGAGACGATGTTGGTTCTTGGACGACCTGGAGCTGGATGCAGCACATTGTGTAAGCTCACCAGCTGCGTGCACGCAACTCGAAGGGCGAGCTGATGCGATTTATTTACAGTGAGGGCCATCGCCAATTCGAGGGCTCCGTTCGTCAAGGTCGAAGGAGATGTCATGTACTCGAGCATCGATGCCCATGAGGCAAAGAAGTTCTACGACGGAGAAATTGTTTTCAACTCCGAGGAGGACAACCACATTCCTCTGCTCACGGTCGGGCAAACGCTTGACGTCGGTCTGGTACGTATTTTGCGGTCTCGGAGAACCTCAACAGTGATTGACGTCTTTCAAAAAACCAGAGTTTGAAAAAGCCTGCGAAGCTCATGACGCCCATGACGACAAGGGCTTACGTTGAAGAATACACCTCGCGTTTGCTTAAGACTTTCGGTAAGCATTGACTATCGAGTCCCGCTTTCTGAATCAGCATTCTGTGGATTAACAAGCTAACTTTTTTTCTGTATCCAGGTATGCCCCATACTCGCAATACCTTTGTCGGAAACGAATACGTTCGAGGTGTTTCTGGAGGAGAGCGAAAGCGTGTTAGTCTCAGCGAGATGCTTTGCACTAACGCGGCGGTAGTGTCTTGGGACAACTGTCAGTCTTCCGTACTTGCTTGCGATAGTATTTTCTGACTGACAATCTCGTATCACTAGGTATCCGTGGTTTGGATTCTGCCGTGGCGCTTCATTTCCTCAAGGCCCTCAAAGAACTATCTTTGTCGACCGGTATGGCCAACATCGTCTCGATCTACCAGGCTTCGCAAGAAATGTACGATACTTGCTTCGACCGCGTGGTGGTCATTTACGAAGGAGGTGAGCAGGCGCGGCCGTATTGGAAACGGCGATTAACTGGGACTGACGTTTCCGCGTTGCATTCAGAAATGGTCTTCTCGGTAAACCCAAGATTGCCTCGCTCGCTTTTCCGGTGCTTATGATTGCATACATATCCATTTCAGGGTCGAACTACCGATGCGCAAAACTTTTTCATTGAGCAAGGTTGGGAGAAGAAGGCCAGGCAAACAACGCCAGACTTCTTGACCTCTTGCACCAGTGTTACCGAGCGCAAGATTCGCGATGGTCACCACGGGCCAATGCCACAGACCCCTCGTGAAATGGCGGACTACTTCAAGGCCAGTCCATACTACGGACGTCTTCAGGAGGACATTTCTTCGTACAAGGTGAGCAGCAAAGATTCTTCCTGTCGCAATTTTGGTAATTGATCTTAACATTTTGGCTATTCGCAGGCCAAGCATGCCAGTGGTGAGGACGCCAAGGAGTTCCGCACCGCCGTCGCTGCCTCGAAGCATAGGATGGCCGGCAAGGCCAACGGATACAAGGTATGTCCATCACCCACCGACCTTGCCAATATTTGGTGCTGAACAACCCCTTTCTATGGCGGCCAGGTCAACTTTTTCACACAAGTCGGTGTTCTGATCGTCTCGCAATTCCGCCTTCAGAAGGCCGATCCCATCAATTTTATCATTCGTATCGTCTCGTAAGCACAATGCTGACGATTTCTGTTGGGTACCTGACCCCTTTCTGTATTTTCAGTAACGTCCTCCAGGCAACTCTAGTTGGAGCCGTTTGTTACAAGCCTGCCTCCAACGCATCGGGAGCGTACACTACGTAAGCAGGACCTGGACTTGTTGCTCGTACATCCACTTATACAAGCTTGACCATAGTGCTGGTGCCGTTTTCTTCGCTATTCTCGTGCGTCGACTTCCCCTTTCTTGTGTCACCTGCTCTTAATGACTTTTTTCCACAGTACTTCATCGTCTTCTCATTCGGAGAGATTCCGTCTACTGTCATGTCTCGTCCGTTGCTCATCAAGCACCGTACCCTCGGTAAGACCTCACTTGACTTCTCCAGCGTGACTTTCCTGACAGTTTGGCTCGCTATCAAGGCTTTTACAACCCTGCGGCTTTCACTATTGCTCAGATGGTGTCTGATACTCCAGTTTACGCGATTCAGAGTAAGTTCTACTCATTCTGCCCGGCCTGAATATGACTGACCTCGAACGCCCTCAGCTCTCGTCTTCTCGTCGATTTTCTACTTCTTGATCGGTCTAAATTCGGGCGCTCGTTACTTCTTTACCTTCTTTTTTGTCGTGTTTTCGTTGTACATGTCACTGAGTGTCATGTACCGCATGATCGGATCGTAAGTTGACTTTCAATTCTACTCCTCATCTGTCTCTCTAATCTTTTTTTTAGATGGTCCCCCAATCTGTCGGTCGCCGTCCGATACGGTGGATTCACGCTGGCCTTAGTGCTCTCGGTAGCAGGATTCATGTTGCCAGCCCCGAACCAACGTCTGCACTTCCTTACTCGACCTTTTTATTCTACCCGGCGCTGACTTGCTGATTACAGATCGCTGGGCTTCCTGGATGCGTCGAATTTCTGTGCCTGCGTACGCCTTGGAAGCTCTTTTGGGTGAGTGCACGTGAGGCAAGGGTGAGAAACCTTGACTAAATCAACGTCCTTCAGCAAACGAATTCCGTACCAGGACTTTGGAATGCTCGTGAGTACAACTGCGTCATGAGTTCCTGCCTCTGTCTGACCCTTCACCTCTGCTCAAGGGACACCGATATGGTCCCAAGTGGTTCAACCTACACCGATTTGGCCTACCAAGGATGTTCTATTACTGGAGGAGTTGCAGGATCACGCTTCGTCTCTGGAAACGATTACCTTCGCATCAAGTACGAGTTCCTGCCAGGAAACATTTGGTAAGTAAAACATGCCTCTCAGTTTACCTTTCAATCCACTTATTTGTTGGGTTTGCCAGGCGCAACATCGGAATCATTTGGGCCTGGTAACTCCATGAAGCCTCTCGCACCACGTTTCAATTAGCTTAATCTTTCCTACTTCCGCCCAGCTACGTTATCTACGCGGTAATGGTTGTTATCGGCTCTTCTCTCGTTATCAAGGACAACGGTGGCGGATCCAGCAAGATCTTCAAGCGCGGCGCTAAAGTTGTCAACAAAGATGCCGCCAAGTCCCATACATCGCACGTCGCTGCGGAAAGAGTCCTCACCAGGCATGCACAAGAGGCGGACAACGAAATGCAGCAGGCAAAGCTTGACAAAGCTCCAGTCTTTACTTTCAAGGTTTGTTCCCTTCCTTATTCGCTTCCAGAACGAATGCTCAATTGTATTCGCTCCCAGGATGTTCGTTACACGGTTCAAGTTGAAGGCAAGGACAAGGTCCTTCTCGACGGTGTCACAGGTCTTATCCAGCCGGGAAAACTTACTGCATTGAGTAAGCCACTCGAAAAGACTCGGAATGGGGACATTAGACTCACTGTTCATCTCTCCGTGCAGTGGGAGCTTCCGGTGCGTACACTGGGTTAGTTAGGCAAGGCTCAAGCTTACTGACGTCCTTTCAACAGGCGCCGGAAAGACGACCTTGCTCGGTATGTAGTATTTTACCTGAGACACTCCCAGCTTGAAGCTGACGACCGTGCTTGATTTATCAGATACAAGTAAGACTGAACCTTGCTCGACACCATCTCTCGGCGCAAAACTGACGACCTTGCTCGCCGCAGTCTCCCAGCGTAAAACTGTCGGGAAAGTCGAAGGAGAGTATCTCATCGATGGCCGTGGTTTGGACTCGGCTTTCAGTCGAAAGAGCGGTTTCGTTCAGCAGGGTGACATTCACGAGCCTTTCTCTACGTTCGCAATCTTTCTTTCCTGATCTATTCCCTCGCTCACATTGGCCCGCCCACCTGCAGGGTTCGCGAGTGTCTTCAATTCTCTGCCCTTCTGCGTCAAAGTGGTGGTCAAACTCGCGAGGAAAGGCTTCAGTTTGCCGAAGAAATCATCGATCTCCTGGAGCTCGGCCCTATTGCAGATGCACTCGGTAGGTGTAAAGTTTGTACTTCCCTCTTCTTTTGGTGCTGACACATTCGGCTTAGTTGGAAACATGGAAGTGGGAGGTCTCGGTGTAGAAGAGCGAAAGCGAGTCCCATCAAAGAGCATCTTGTAAGCTGGAGAGTGTTCGCTAACGGCAAACTTAAAAAGGCGTCTCACTATCGGTGTCGAACTCGCTGCTGCGCCCGACTTCCTCCTCTTCTTGGACGAACGTACGTCGATTTTTTTCAAACCTCTTTTCCCTGCTATCGTCCCTGAAGCTGTCGTCTCTTCAGCTACTTCTGGACTCGATTCACAGGCGGCCTTCGAGATCACGAGGTTCTTGAAGAAAATTGCTGCATCTGGTATTGCCGTCATTGCCGTTAGTAAGTGCTCTGTCTCTTTACTGGGTAATTTGGTGTGAAGACCGGTGCTCACGCGAGTCACACCAACAGTTCATCAGCCATCGGGAGACCTCTTTGAGATGTTTGATTCTGTGGTCATTTTAGCCCCTGGGGGCAAGACGGTGAGGATCGCGTTTCCTTTCCCGAGTTGAAGTTTCCTAATCAACTCCACTTAACACAGGTTTACGCTGGGGTAAGTCTTCGCTCCTTTTCAGCCGCCTAGACCTTCGAACTAACAGAGTTCATCCACCCAGCCATGTGGCCACAATGCCAAAGTAGTTACGGATTATTTCGGCAATCTAGGGTAAGCTGTGGACGCTTTACCTTTTGAGCCTGCTCCTACTAAGGCTTGATGCTGTTCATAGATCTCCTTGCCCACCCGACGCCAACCCTATCGAGCACATCATTTCTACTGTCGCCCCTGTCGGAGGGTTAGTCTTTGAAGCTTGTTTTCCGAATCAACAGCTCATCACTCCGTTTTGAAACAGTACCACTGTCGACTGGCCCGGGTTCTGGAAGCAGAGCGCCGAATCGCAGACCATTCTGAGGCTCATTGCCGAATACTCGGCTCGTAACTCTGGAAACGTCGAGGCGACCGTCCACGAGGCCGCCTTCGCGGTCGGTTTCATGACCCAGTTGAAGGAGCTCATCAAGAGGTAAGAATTCTCGCCGGTCCAGTTCTTCATATTGATCCTCATCACACTTTTGCAATCACGACTTCGCAGGAACTTCCGCGCCCACATTCGAGATGGACCATACTACACTACCAAGCTCGCACTCTTCCTTTTCCTTGGTTTGTTCGTGGGATTCTACTGCTTTGAGCTGCCTAGCACAATCGCCGGCATCGAGGCCTCCACCCTTTGCCTCTTGGTTTTGACGCAAGTCGCCCCGCCGCTCATCTTGGACATTGCGATCAACTTCCAAAACAAGTTCAATATCTACGTAGGCTCCAAAATATTATGGGGGGTCTCAGCAACATACTGACTTGAGTGGTCTAGATTGCGAGGGAAAGGAACGGAATCTACTCCTGGACAGCGCTCACCACGGCTCTTATCATCTGCGAGATCCCCATCCTTTTGGTGAGTTCCCTCTTCATCTATGGAACATTTGAGAGACTAACGATACTTCTACCTAGGCTGGCTTCACACTGTTCTACCGTGAGTCTGACCACCAGATTTGTGACCCGCGCGTCGAGACCCAGTTCTAACGGCTGTGTCTTGTCAGTCTGCTACTACTGGACTGCTGGTTTCGGCCAACAGGCTCCTTCTGAGATTGGTGGACTTGAATGGTAAGCACAAGGAGCAAAACTTTTGCTGTTTGAATGTGCTGATCTGGTGACCTTTTTCAAGGCTTCTGTGGATGGTCTTTGCAGTTTTCACGGGCACCTGCGGTACGCTTCTCGGAGCCGTCTCTCCCACGCCCTTCTCGATCCCATTCAGTGAGCTTTCTTTCTTCACCTTGGAATCATAGGCATCCGCTGATTCTTGCGCTCCACCCAGTCCTCTCCGTTTGCTGGAACTGTAAGCTTTCATCTGTTTTGGCAGGATGAGCCGGACTTTTCTGATCTGTTCTTCCCTCCCAGTGTTCAACGTTTTGAGTTGGGCCCTTGTCTCCTACTCGACGATGCCATCGCCATTCCACTACTTCTTCTCGTGGCTCTCACCCTTGCGATACTTTTACGGAACGCTCATGTCTGGTCAAGTTTGGAACCTCGTAGTTCACTGCACGGAGGCTGAACTCACTCGTTTCAATGTTCCATCTGGTATGAATCGTATTATCCCTCTCTATCAGGCCGGGCGCTGACTTGGAGTTGTCGTGGTCTAGGTCAAACTTGCGGCGCCTACGCAGCAACTTTCCTGGAGACGGCCTCGGGTTATCTGGCGAATCCCGACGCGACCTCCAACTGTGGCTACTGTGAGTTGGTCTCCATCCTCTGATTGTCTTATTTTGATGATTTGTTCCCCTCAGGTGAGTACAGCAGTGGAGCGGATTATATCCGTGTCCTGGGATACCACTACAACCAGAAGTGGCGCGACTGGGGTAAGTCTTTTGATCCCCCATGAGCGGACCATCACTCATTTAACTGCAACTCTCAGGTATCTTCATCGTATTCTGTGTCTCAAACGTTGCCGTTATCTACGGAGCAACTTGGGTCACCAGGATTCGCCCTCTCTTCAAGAACTGAAGTGGCGTCACTGAGGTAAATATTTCATTGACCTTTCTTTTCCCTTTTCAAGCGACCTTCGCTAATGATTCCCATCCACCTTCCAGGTACTTCATCGTTTTCTGTGTCTTCAACATCGCCATCTACGGAGAGACCTGGGTGACTCGCATCAGGCCCGCTCTTCAAGGCCTGATCGGTTCAGTCAATCCTCCTCGCGTTAGTTTTCAAGCTTCCAGACACTCATCTCAGATCCAACTTTTGTTTTACAACCATTCCCGCTCGTTAGAATAGACCCTCTCAATACTTCTTAATAGAATTCCTCGCGCGCTGTGGCGTCGGATGATGCACCGTTATAGATTTATGATACCCAGTTGGAACAATGATGCCTATTCCAACTTGAAGTTTCGAGGTCGCGTCGCTTTCTTCCTGGCCTCTCTTTCTTTCCCAATTAAGTTCCGCTTAGACTTCCAACGAGAGCTCGATTATCGTTAAGCGCCGGTTAGACCTTCGCTAAAGGCGGTCGAAGAGGCGGATGGCACAGAAAGAAGTTGTTCCAGTGGCGATGTTTGAAGTTGAGTCAATCAATTGCGGAAAAAGAACTTCATTCTTCCCCAGCTGATCGAAACATCACACCTCGGCACAAGTCCAACCCACCTGTGCCACATCACTTTATCAGTGACTCAGCACAATGAAATCAAAAAAGATATTGCAACGTACAAAGACACCTCTCATGCGGATCCGCACGCCCTCTCCTCGCTGCTGCCGTCGCCTTGTACTCTTCCAGCGTCTGGCCCGGTGGTAAGGTCGCCTCTTCCGACGAGTATGAAATAGTAATTTCGTCGCCGGGTGCGATATCCTTGTGAGCAAAAAAAACGTGGAGTGGTCGTGTGATGAGACAATCGTCGATGTAGACAGCGCCTGTGCGCGAGTTTGTGTTCAGTCGCAGCTCGGGAGGAAAAGAGATGGAAAGGCTTACGAGCCATCGCATTCGGGACACAACAGTGATTGCAGTATCGAGTGAACTGCATTCGAGGAAATATCAGCATGTGAGGGAGATGAAGATGACAAAAATCATCACTCACGTTGCCATATCGGTGTGCATCAACGGTGCAGTGTAAGCCTTCGAGGCCATCATCCAAATCGCGCCCCAAGAAGTCTACAGGTTGAGGTGCAATGGCAACCGACGCGGTTTTCGACGAAGAGGCTGCTCGAGACTTGGGCTTTTTTGTCACAGCGCGCCACCTCAAGTCGATCAAGTCTTCTCGGCCGTGCCAGTAATCCAAATCTGTCCGACGTCAATCAAAGTCAAAAACGAGCCCACTTTGCTCAGGGAAAGAAGACAAACCGTAGAGATAGTTTCGAAGTGTGTCCCCACTCTCTTTGTAGTCTCTGGAACAATGTTGTCAGGTTAAATTGAGGTGAATCTACGAAGGCGGTGGCTCACTCTTCGCGCTTCTGGACATCGGCTTCCTTCAGCAGTTCTCCCGCGTAGACACCAAGAGGCGTTCCTTTCTTCACAAGTGTTCCACCATCCGCGACAGGTGGGACTCGTACACCTTCGATGGAAATTATATATTAGTACCCATAGCTCAGCTTCGCTCGCAAGAATGAGAGACGAACCCCATCCGCGATTTCCAGTCCAGAAAATATCAAGATCGACCCTCGGTCCGTCTCCCGCTGCCTGAAGAAAGGAAAGAAAAGAAAAGGAAAGTCAGCTCGGTGTAACCCACTGCCAAGCGAAGTATCTGCTCACCCTATTACCGCAACCAGGAGGACAAGCGCACTTGCTCCCACACTCAATAATCGGAGCCAACCTCGTCGGGTCCTTCTCTTCCCACCTAAGTCTCCCATCCTCATCATACGCGAATCCCTCATGACCAGGTCTAGCTTCTCTCCCCTCTCTCGTCTTACACGCCGCCTCCTGTCTCTTCCTACATTCACACGACTCTCTATATTCCTCTTGCAGACATCTCCCTTGACATTTACACCCTTCCAAAACGACCGGAATAGTCCTATTCGGGTAGATGATTCGATTGGTGTAGTATGAGTCGAAAGGTGGGGCGAAAGGACCGGAGGAAGTGGACGGGGGAGGACAGATACGGATTCGCGCACGGTTGGGGATTTCTCGACCGTTCACGTCGTCGATGAATAATTGGAAAAGCTTTGTGTCGGAGGGAACGCTGGTGTGGGGTTGAGGGAGACTGACGATTCGTGTATAGTGGGAGGAAGTGAATTCATTGGGAAGTCGAGGTCCGGTGAGGGATCGGAGCCAGGCGGGTTTCGTACCCTGATCGAACTCAAACTGTGACATGAAATGCAAATCAGATGCAATGAATAAAGAGACGATACCGAAGCAAAAAAAGATTCACGTAAGAAACTGCTTTGAGGCTGTCAGGCTCCTCATCGTCGCCCGGAAGCACCATCCCAGTCGTATGATTTGTTGACCTCTTCACTTTCACCCTCACCAACATCAATTTCTGCCTTTTTGCAGCTTTCTGGGCCAACCTTCTCGAATGGGGAGTTTCACCCGGCTCGAAAGGTTTATTTTTACTGCCTAACGGCCTGCCCCGCTTCTTTTTTATCGGTGGTGCGTCTAGCTCTTCAGAGGGTATTGTCGGTAGCTTGGACGTAATAGGAGGTGAAGGAATAGAGGGTGAGGGAATAGAAGGTGAAGGAGGTGATATGAGAGGCTCGAGTAGTTCGAGAGCGGCTTTGACTTTGGGAGAAGCGAAAGGGTCGAAGATGATTTCTTGCTTCGCGCGCCGTCGATTAGGTCGGGTTGACTTGCGAGCTCGATTGATTCGCGCAGGTGGGGCAGCCGAAGTCGAAGTGCCTCCTGATTGAACGTTTCCCTCCTTCGCTTCGTTTCCCGACTTTGTTGAACTAAGATTTGGGAGAGGTGGAGGGAGTGGTGCGACGGCTTCGGCGGCTCCAGCGACGGTCGAAGAGGGAACGAAGGGAGAGCTCGAGGCGTGAGGTTGTGATTTATCGTGCGCGTCGAAAGACGGAGAACGATAGTGTGGAAGGCGTCGTTCGGACCGAGCTACGGCGTTTGGGGAAGGGGACCTGAACCTGTGCGAGATGGATGGAGTCGAGCGTGGTGTCGAGGGTCCTGGTGGTATCGATCCCTCCGCTCCCTCCTCCTCCTCGTCATCCGTGTCCTCCAATACGAGAATTTCCACGAAGCGAGCTTCTCCGGGTGAAGGCTGTACAAACCCATCTTTAGCGAGCCGCTGCGCCGCGAAGTGTCCCAGACGAATCCCACTCACCTGAATCCCTGATCCTGCCGAACTATTATTCAACCAGTTCACAATAGGCTGGCCACCTCTCGCTTCGGGGCGCTTCCCCAAAGCTTTCTCCGAGAGGCCGGTGGTTCCTGTTGAACGAGAGGTCGCCGGTTGAGCGTATGGTGTCGCTGCTAGTTGGCGCACGCCGCTTGGGCCAGCTTGAAACGAAGCTTGGTTGTTGTTGGAGGTTGGGGGATTGGCGGAAGCTAATACTGCTGCCTCGTTGATATTGATTCGGCGGAGTTTTGGGATGGGTTGCTGCTGCGACGCCGCTCCTTCGTTGTCCGAGTTTGTCAAATCGATCACTTCTTCCGCCATGTCGACACCCTCCTGCCCCAATGTGGCTTGCGCCTAGTCGAACTGTGAGGTTCAAGTTGCGTTTGGCAGCGGCGTAAACTTGTCGGCGGCGCACAGACCGGTTCGGCTCAACTTCCGACTCGTCCGACCTCAGCCATCCATCGCATCGACTTGACGCCTTTCTTCTCGCATCCACAAGAATGTCAAACCTAAAGCGTCCTCGAGAAACCTACAACAACCCTTCAGCGTATGAATTCCTTCGCTTAAACGCACAGCGACCGCCAAGCTCACAGTCTCCACTCCCACAGCTCGACCGCTCCCCAATCCACCTCAGCAGGCGGCAAGCGCGTAAAATTTGCATCAGACGAAACCTTATCCAGCACAAAAGCAGGAACTGTTGTCGAAGACGACTTTGAGCTCGACCTCAACGACTCTTCCAACGCGACACGAAAGCGCGATATAGTCACGGATGGTTACGACTCCGACTCGTCCGCTGGATCCGATGGAGGTTTCGGAGTAGGTGGAGGGAGGAAAGGAAGAGTCAACAAAGATGGAGAAGAGGAAGCGAAGGGTGGGGATGATGATGATGACATGTTTGGTGGTGGGGAAGCAGCTGGGAAGGAAGCGCCGACCAAGAAGGCTAAAGGCGCTAATAAGGAGTTCCTGGAGATGGGGGATATTGAGGGTCAGGAATTTGGGAAGGGAGAGGATGGCGAGGTACCGGTTGAAGCGGAGGAGGAAGAGGAGGAGGAGGACTACCTACCTGATGACGACTTGGCGAACGACGACGATGCCCCAAGGACCTCGAGGAACAAAACTGGAATGGGCTTCAAGCTCAGGTAAAGCTCTCGTTTGACCCTTTTAAATCGATCGACGTCTAATCGACACTTCTATCCAGCTCCTTCAACATGCAAGACGAGCTTGCCGAGGGTCGATTCTCAACCGACGGCTCTTACGTCCAAAACGCCAACGATCCACTCGCCAAAGCCGACGTCTGGCTCGACGGCGTTTCAAAATCCGCCATCAAAGCCGCGCGAGAGTCTAAGAAACGAATGGAGGACGAAGCTCGAAAGCGAGAAGAGAACGACGCCAAGGGCGAAGGAGCTCTCGCACAAGAGCGCGACGACTGTCTCATCGGCATGCTGTCAATCGTTCACGAGGGAGAATCAGTCGCTTCTGCATTAGCGAGGCTCGGAGCAGCAAAGAAGAAAGTCGTCAGGGTCAGACGCCCACCCAAGCCAAAAGTGGACTACAACGGAGACGATGCTATGGATGTCGACGATGGCACTACTTCTCGAGCTCCTATACTTTCGAAAGGGAAAGAAAGAGCTTCGGTGGTGGATGATGATCCAGCAGCGAGGAAGATCAACCTTCTCACCCACTACGCTTCGACCCTCCTTTCCGTACACGGCGACCTCGAAATTTACGACCAGACCTACGCAGACATCATCAAAACACTCAAGTCTGAAGGAGCTGTTCGTCGCGATTGGGCACCACCAAAAGACCCGGATGAGGAACGCGAAGCTGCAGAAGCTGAAGCCGCCAAAGCTGCCGCTGTCAATGAGGCTAGAGCGAATGACCACAATAAGCCGAGACCTCTCATTGCGAGACCTACGGCTCCCGTCACATCCGATAAGCGCTACTGGTATCAATGGAAGTCGCCGCCACCTGGTCAACCCGCCGATCAGCAGCATGGACCGTATCCCTACACGGAGCTGAATAATTGGGTCACCGGAGGATACTTTGGAGAACGTGGATCAAATATCGTCGTTCGAGTGGATGGGAGTGATGGGTGGAGCTCTTGGGAGGAAGTCGATACGTAATGGGTGGTCAAGAAATGGTCGCGGAGGCTTGGAATTTGGACATGAGCTTTGGATCAGTGACTTTCCGCGGCGCACTTCCACTTGCTTGCTTTCGACTTCAATTGGACTTCTCTCAACGGTATACACCCCTTGGGCCCTTCAGTACGGTCGTTGTTTCCACGGGAGTTTGTTTTCGCAGCCACATTTCGCTCCGACCGCATGCATGTTGCTGTGTAGACCTCGCTTTCTCGACACCTGGGCTCACTTTCGCATCATTATCGCCTGCGACTCTTTCTTGCTGGGATCTGCGCTTGCAGAGACGGTGCGTACAAGTCTTTGCAGTTCCGTGCAGAACGCGCTGACTGCTTCTCTGGTTTTCTGTACAAAAGTACCGGTGGATCAATGCGGCATCGCGTTAGATATACGTACTGTAAGTACTTACAAGCTCTGATTATCACGCATGGAAGTCAATCCTCCCTAAAAGTGGGGCTAACTCTGGCTAACTCTCCAGGCACTTACTACACGTGCGGGGGACGAAGTGCCTAAGTGCCGGGGCAATGCTGGGCAATGTTCCTGAGCAACCCATCCATCTGGCTCGCAGGCAATGGAGACGTTCTTCTTCGTCCCTTCCACAATCCAGCTGGCTTCGAACCCAGCTTGAGACATCTCAAGTCTCCCTTCTTTCGCTGCCGCGGAATCTGTCGACCGACGCGTGAGTGATCACTTCTTCGCTGCAAGCTCTTGTAGCTTGGGCGCGCTTGAATGGAGGAAGCTGACCAGTTTCGTAATGCTTCTCCTCAAAAAGCTGAACACTCATAACCTCAACCACCTCAACACCCTCGCTCGACATCATGGGGGCGTACGTCGTTTGTGTTCGCTTCCCGCAGCTTCGTCAACTCACGACTGGAACCCGTATACAGAGCTGGCTCTACAGTCACTGTCATCAATGATGTGCCAGACTGCACGCTCTTTATGGAGGTTCGTATCGGGTTTTGCAGTCGCGCGCCAGTACTTAGATAATACATCGCAGGTCAACTACAACCAAGCTGCCATCAGCAAGTTCTTGCTCACAGCTAAAATTCTGGCTACTGCTTTCGGAGGACTATTCAGCAGCAGTCCGGAATACCATATCATCACAGACACTGCAAATTTACAGGTAAGTACCGTTTCGTTTTCGGGTGTGTTCGCCGAAGCTAATTTTATGGCTAAACAAAACTCAGAAAAATATCATTATCAACACATATGAATTTGAGGGATCACAAAACGTCGGAATCGGGTTTGGCGCATCTATCATCCAGAAATGGGCGGCAGCCTACGGCACTTCGCACCACGTTAGTGTTTTAGACGGTGTCGGAAACTTGCTCGGTGATATGGCGTACGTCCACCATACTTTGCTAAAAAAGAGGATTAGATTTAGTCTGACCTATCCTGGCTCTAGCTATCCCATTCTTCACGACTACGGAACAGCAAAGGTCATTGTGACTGGGAAAGGCGATGAATTCAACGAAGGCGGCCTCGCGCTCAATGAAGGTCCCCGAAATATGTTAGTCTACTTTGGAGGGCTCTTTGTCGACCTGGCTAATTGAAACTTTCGACAGCGGTCCCGCAACCGATGGCACTTACGAGTCGACCAAATTCTCGATCGGCCTTGTGCTCCAAGCAGATACTTATGCCATCGTCAAAGAGGATTTCTTTCACTATCGGCTCTATCGCGGAAAATATACCGTATATTCCGGCCCCTTGATTGGTAGCACCAACACGTACGTTTCACTTTTACTGCAAGCAACTTCACAGCGTGTAGAACGTAGATTTGACTCTCTACTTTGCTTTATAGCTATCGACTATCTAATCATCTCGATGCATTGACAAGCGTCTTGCTCAGAATCCACGGTGAGCTCTTTTCCGACGCTACCCTATTTTTCTCTCCCAAATCTGACTTTTGGTTTACCAGCGGAGTGCCCAGCACAGGCGGTCTGCGACCCAGACCCGGCACAAAGCGGCAGAGTCATCGAATGCTTACAGAAAGATCACTATATTTCCGCTGAGAGTGAGCCCTGAAGAATCTACAGGTGTAGATCGTTTTTACTGATGTGTTCTGAAAGGTGCTTGCTTGCCGTGTGGGAATGGCGTGGCAACGTTCGCTTCGGCTCAACGCGCTCCCGACATCATTTCTGATTGAAATCTTGACGCAGATGCGATGGAAACCGCGTCCCACTGACGTGCAAAGCAAACTATGCGCTGGCTGATGACGCCGTTTCAGGACACAAAGTCTGCCTCGACTGGTGAGTCCTTTCGCTTTTACATCATTGGGAAGAAACTTGACCTTTCCACTCATCAGCCACAACGGGCTTGACTATTTCCATGGTTTGTCTCATCTCGATCAACTTTTCGCTGAGAAAGAAATTGGGACTCACCAATCGACCTGCGTTCATAGACAATCAATGCCAACGGTGCCCAGGAGAGTTTGCATTCACTTGTGATCTCAATGGCAACGACAAAAGCTGGTGGGTCAGCCACCCTCATTTAGCTTCTTCATGCCTGATCATCTTTGCTGCTAGTATGGGCTATTACGGTTTTCTTCCTGGATCCAACCCTCCTACCTGTGGGTGCCCAGAAGGCTACCGATCAGCTCACAAAGGTGCATTCGTCTTGTCGTGAATTTGATCCGAAACTGATGTATACTCTTTCCGGGAATCCCTTACGATGAAGACGGCAAGTGCACCTGGTGTGGGGTAGAAAATGGTGTCAGAGACTGGTCAGTTTGTCGCCCATCAGCCTCATCTTCTTCCTGACCTTCCTCTTTCTTCAGCTCCGGTGCCGGTCTCCCGACATCCTGGTCCTTCTTCTCGCTTTTCTCCTCCTCATCCACAAGCTCATAACATATTTGAACAGCCTTCCAAACTTTCACTTGAGTACTGGAGTGGAGAAAACAGGCTCAGGCGCCACCAGATGCTGTGCTACGGGTTTCTACAACAACGATGCAGGCTTCGTTGATGGAGCTTTCACTGGAGATGATCGTAAGTAGTTATACTCCCCCGAGGGCTTTCATTCTGCTTCACTGACACCGACTTCAGCGAGTATTTGTGAGGCGTGCATGGCCAACGCTGAGGTTTGCGAAAAGGTTGATGGAGTGTTACACCCGACAACGTGGTAAAGTTATTACTGCTGGCTGAGTGATCAAGAATCTCTAACGAAGTTTCTGCTGTTATTGACAGTCAGCAGAACTACTTCGTTTCTGGCCTGATATGCGCGCCGCACTGCCCGGAGCTTACCCAGTTTTGGGATGGATCTGCGTGTCAAGCCTGTGGCGCTGGGGCTGCAACCTGGTACGATACTCAAAACACTGGCTTCTACACCGTTTAATGATTTGACTTTCAGTCTTTCCGCGACCACGGCCTTGACTTGGTGCGTGATCTCGCTTGGACGTCGCGCCGGCAAGGTACTGACGTGAGCCAAAACCCACTTCAGTCTTCTTACCGATCGCGTTCCCTACCGCCAGGGCGATTGTCCAATTATTGAATGTGACAATGTGCGGCAGACTTATTGGACTACAGACCTCGTCTCACGGTTGTCCCTTTCGCAGTATCCGGCAAATTACTACTTCGACGACGGAGTTGGACTCACCGGTACAACTAGTGAGTCCTTACTTCTTGCCTATATTCTTATCCTGGTCACTGATGAGAGGTGTCTGATAGGCCCCGGTCCGGTCGGCGGCTGCTATGAGTGCACCGAGAAAAATGTTGCCACCTGCACTAACAATCGTGAAGCGCTCACCTGCTGAGAGAATTAGTTTGCTTTCATGAGATGAGATTTTGAGCTTTTCACTGCAGCATCAACGGGCTCATCCCCCAGCCGGCAGGCACAGATGTCACGTGCACATTAGTGTGCCCCGAGGGAACAATATCAGACGGTGTGTGAACCGCATGCCCTCTTCCTATTTATTCTGAACTCAAATAATACCAGGGAAACTTGCGTGCCACGATTGCCCAGTTGGCGCGGCTGAATGCGCGTACGTCTACGATGAAGACAAGGTGATTGCGTTGAGCTGGTCAGTTCTGTTTGTCTGGTTGGTGCCCATCGCTCCAAGCTCACCGGGCTTTCAAAACAGCATTGCCGGATACACTTACGGAGATAAGACTGAAGACTGCACGCCGTCGTGCGACCCGCCAGGGAAGTACCTTGAGAGTGCCTACGGTGAGTATCCAGGCCAAACCACCTCCGGATTGTGCTCACCTACACTCTTGTCAGACCCGGAAAGTCGCTGTTTTGACTGTCCGACGGAGTATATGAACTCGACAACTTGTACTTTTGAAGGCGTTACTGGTTGCGTTCCCGACTACTTTATTGTTGCGAAGGATCCGGACTTCTTCTATTACCCAGAGCCAACGGGATACGAATGTGATACCTGCGCTGCGGGAACATTTTGGGACGGACGTGAGGACCATTCTACTTCGCATGGTTCCCATTATTGACGAAGCTTTTCAGAGTATCCGGTGGACTGCAAGTCATGCGGCTCCTTTGGCGCCAATATCGCGACTTGCGCACAAAATGGACCTTTGACTTGGTCGGTTTCAAACCCATGTGCGTATGGAGTTGGACTGACAGATTGAACCTGCCTGCAGCGCGCCAGACTTTGCCTTCTCTGCGGCGAACGAGTGCCACTCGTTCATGCGTTCCCCGCTGGCATTTTTCGCGCCAGACTTTTTGTCCTGGAATGGAAATGGCAAAGCTGGGATTGTACTGAGGCCTTTGGCGCTTGGCTAGAGATCTGGAAGTAGTGCAGCAGAGCTGCTCTAGCATTGCCAGGTAAGGACTCGCTGGTGCCAGTGTGCGAAGACTGGCGCGAGCTGGTATGCTGCTGGAGCACAGTTGGCACAAGATGTATAGCTCGAGACCTGTCTGAGGGAGCTGGGTACATTGATAAATTAACGTAAGTCTTCATCAATTGCGTTCAATGCCCTTGTACAGCCGCCCGAATACATTTTGATCCGTTAAAGTTGAAACTACCCATTTTCCGTGCCAGTCATCAAGGATGTTAAGATGAGTGAGAGTTTTGGGGTCGGGTTCCTTGTCGTAGTCCCAGAGAGGTCGCAGAAAGACTGAACGGTAAATGTTGGCCACATCGAAGACCTCGAGGCGGGCGTCACCTGTTGGCGTTGTTTGACGGCGAACAATGGGCTCCAGAAGCGAAGAGTGGAGCTTGCCTCCATCAATCTATGTGTCGGCGTCTGACGTCAGTGTATTTTTCAGCAAGAAAGAAATGATGCTCACAGTCTCGAAAGTTTCCGCCAAGCAGAGATCAAGCTTACGCGTGCGGTAGGTAAAGCTATAAAATAGCACCGGACGCGCAACACTGTATTGAGCCAGCCCGATGTCGCCTGCTCCAGTTGATTTTGAAATCAAAACGGTGTCGAATCGTGCCCAGTGCCGGCCGCGCTGTCCGCATCCTCGCATAGGGTAATTCCGATGACACCAAATAGTCTGAGACAGGGTGCCTTTGAAATATAGAAGGTTAGTAAAGCCCAACAGACCTAAAAGAGAAACGTACGACAAGTATCTGGACTCAAATAAGGAGGTGGGGGATAAACAGGAAATTCCGCCGTCAATGTATTGAACTGCTCAGTCATCGGGTTGAAGTCGCGCGAATCAGGATCACCCGTCAATTTAAACAGGTAGCTCCGAGTCTGGAGAAAAGTCAATTAGTTCAGCTCTCAATAAAAGTATGTTAGGAAGTCCTACCTTCGCAAGCAAACCCGATAGATCAAGACGCTCCTCCAAGGCCGACATCCGACAAGCTCGCGTACCACGAGCTTGGCGTTAGGAAATTTCGTGAGTAAAAGTGGTGCATGCGAGTCAGAAGGAGGACGCAAGAAGACTAACCTTTGCTTTTGGGAAGCATTATAACGGGGTCACAATAGACCGGGGTGTCAATGGGAGAATGATGAGGGACAATACTCGCGGCTTCAAGGTGCGTCTGCATTATATCGAGGGCAGCAAGGCGCGACATGTACTGAAGTATCCATTCCTCGTAATCGCAGTGGTTGGATGACCGATAGCCAGCTTTCGGGACTTTGTGCGCTGTCTGCACAGGTTGTGAGCGCATGGCAGTGCAAAATCAAACCGAAGAAGCATACCTCGTAATATGCTGTGGTGCTCAAGTCCAGAACACCTGACTGGACAGTCCAGGTAACGTAATGAAACCAGGCATGAAGTCGCACCCAGCTGAAGCCACTTTCCTCATCGTCATCATCTCCAGCGGCAGGTACTTCAGCGTAGGTCTCACGAATCAACTATTTCAAGGGGAGTCAGTTTAAGATTTCGAAGAGGAAGCTGGACTGTTGTACCTCATGAAACTCTCGAAGAACTTTCGTTTGATCCACTCGGTCGGATCCCCGTGATTGCCACGAGGAGGAGTACATGTAGAAGATGCCGACGAGTTGAAAGGCCTTTGCACAGCCATCCGGCAAGCGGATTCGCTTGTTGTTCTTGATGATGGATAGCCCTGAAATAGTGGTGGGTCAGCGATGGCTTTCAAGATCATTTTAGAGTATCACTCCTACCGTAAAGGCACGAAGGGAGGATCTGCGGCGTAGTTTCTCAGCAGAGTTGAGAAGAGGAAAAGAATACTCTGTGGACTCACCTTCATAAGAGCAATTGAAGACTCATTAGTCCACTGTCCGACGTTGTCCAGCGGGTCTTTGAAGCGCCGCACATCAGCATAGTGAGGCATGCAAGCGAGGCTGGGAGAAAAAGGTCAGTGTCCGCAAGGGCTCCCGTGACGGGCTCCAAAGCTCACCGAAGGGACAACTTTCGATTAAACTCAGCCCTTCCTGCTTTCCCACCTCCTAAAACCTCAAAGAGGGGGAAAAGTAGCTTGCCGAGTCCATGGTCTTTGACGCCAGCTGAGAGTCACTTGGGTCAGCTCGTTGGAGTATGGACAGTTTACCAGTGATTTCGGCGACATCAGTACGGACCTTTTATATTTTGATGGAGAAGATCCCCGCGAATACACTTGTGTATATCTGCTCCAACTTGAGTAGTATAAGGCTGTAATAATGGGGTAGTTTAGCATCCTAGTTCGAAAGACGGAAAGTGTTGAAACTCGACGCACCCGCTCCATATGAAGACCATGTACCCGCGCAACCTTAGCTCCCTCCTGGCGAAGCTGTTCAGATTGTAAAGCGCTTCGAGGCTGTCCGGGTCCGACTCCAAGCTTGGCGGGTTCCATGTCGCACCTGGGTCAACATGAAGGCAGGTTAATTTTTGGGAGATGCGTGGGGATCAAGAAGGAAATCCAAACGTGGGGCACCAGCCGGCTAGCATGCAGGAAGACCAGGAGGCCTCCGGAGTATCCAAGACGTGAGAACCAATTTGTGGGTGGCTCCATCGGTAGAACCCATCCGCCCATCTCTCAAGCGACCCGTTTGGAGAAAGGATCTTTCCCTTGAGAGGTTCGATGATGAGCCTGCTTTCAAGGTCTGAGCTTATCCACACATAATCACCCGTAAAGAGAAAATTGGACGCACGCCATAGCATGATGTCGCACGCGTCGCGCATGACGCCGATGCCATTCTTCGTTTCGCTTGCCATCCGGATCTAAGAAAAACTGTCAGGACCTTTTGACCTATACAGAGTAATTGAAGCGTACTTTTAGGAATTGGGATGACACCAATCGGTATCAAAACACCTTGATTCTCACGCTTGGAGAAGGCCGGATTACTCGCAATTGTCATGTAAACAAGGTGCATTGCGGCATTACCGGTACCAGCTGACAGAGCCGTGGAGTCGGACCCAAGTTGGATGTCAACGTGATGGTGCCCTTTGGGGAGTTCCGCCTATGCAGTGACTAGAACATCAGTGACGAAAAAAAAGAAAAGGATTGGGTTGAGACAAAAGCATACCTGTCGCTCCCAAGCCTCAACCGAGGTAAAGTTCTCCGAGATGAAGAAGCTTCCATCCGGCAAATTAATGCGGATGGGCTGATAGTACTGATGTCCTTGCATAGCAGGATGCGAGCAAAGAGCTGAAAATACTTCAGCGGTATTGCGAAAGTAGCACTTGTACCGCTTGAGATACAACGAGCGAATTTTCGGATCGGTCTCCCCATCTGGCGGTGAGAGCTGGAAGGTAGCACATTTCCAGTTGATCCAGGATTGTCCTGGAATGAAACGTTTAGCAGTCTGCGGAGATCTGCCGGAGCACAAATCAAAAGCTAAACTCACCATACGGAATCTGAGCTACAAGCTCGTAGAGCTTATCCCTGCTCTTGAAAGGTGGCTTTATATCCTCCTGTAGGGTCCTCATCAGTACTGAACCACAGCTGCCCGAGCTGCAAAGTCAAGACGTACAGCTTTGAGGAGGTTCGTGTGCTCCATGAATTGCTCCTTTGTGTACTGATACCGAACGTAGTGCTTAGCCCAATCGAATTGTCTCTGGGACTCAAACGGAAAGAAAGGTCGCTTGGGGTCAGCGAGATAGTCTGGGGCGGGTGGAGGTGTTGCCGGGTGAAGAGGCTCGCCATGCTCATTGTGTGGCCAACCCGCCCACTCCTGCACTTCGATTCCGTACTCCAGTGGCTTCTCCAGCCTCCCGCCATCCCCTGCTAGTCGCTCCACCTGAGGCTCATCCGCCTCATCACTCTCCTCCCCACTCTCCTCCTCTTCCCGTTCATCATCGGACCCTGTCTCTGCTCCCGAGTCAGACCCGTAGTCAATCCAATTTCCGCTCTGGCGCTCCTCCACACCATCCCACATGATTTCATCCACGTAGCTGCCCTCGTTGTGGTCCCGTGCGTTGATAGGAGGCTCGGGTGATGGAGAAGTTGAACGGCGAGGTGGAGGGCTATCGAGGGCGTGTACAGTCGAGAGATGGCGAGCAAGACCAGTTTGGTCCTGAAGGTACTTTCCGCAAGTCGGATATGGGCAAGAAGGCATGTCGCGCGCGGGTCAGTGATGGTCGGAGGCAAGGGTGCAAGCGCAGGATGCGAGCTCGCACGCTCACCTCCGTTTCTCTCTGGACGGAGAGCCGATTCAAAATGAGGCATCCAAATTGAGTGTAGGACTTCTATCGTAGGTATTTGAGAAGACATCTAATAGTTTTGGGACTGCTGCAGGAGTCAGGTGAAAATTTGCCACATTGGAGCAGCCGCTGCTGAGATCTCAAGTCACTTGAGATCTCGACCCACCTGACGTCGAAATTTGTGATGACGCTTAGGGCTCCCTGGCAAAGTTCGAACAAGAAAAGAAAGATACTGAATTGTCTACTATCAACACTCTCAAATTCTACCAGCTACCCTTCTCGAGAGAATGTTTGCGCCGTTGCGCAAGATGTCGCAAGCACGGCAAAGTTCGTCTGCATCACCACTTTCCAAGCCCGACTTGAGCTCTGCAAGACCAAGTCCCATCTTGTCGAGAATATATTGGTTTGACAGAAGATGAGCTATATAGATGCCTATTAGAACCAAAGGTTTCAAACGTTGAATCACAAAAGCTTACGGTCAGCGTCGGTCTCAACCCCGCTTGCCTTCATAGAGTCAATACTGGATTGTGCTGTTCGATGCAGGTCAGCAATTAGTCGGATATATTCAATTGAATGCGAACAATGCTTACAGAAACTCAAAGAAACCCTCTGAAAATCCAACGAGTCCCACTCAGGCTCAGCAGATAAACCCTCGTCATCCCAATCCTCCCCTACACGTCGTCCACCACCACTTGTTTCCATCGAGTCAAGTTCAGAATCAGAGGGGATGGATGATGTTGGTGTATTGGTGCGGTTGGATCCAAAGATGTGGGGGTACGTCGTTCGCATGCGCTTCTGGAATTTTGGGTCCTTGCCGAGTAAATACTGAGGATTCTGATTCTGAGTATCAGGCACCAAGATCTGGCTGTAGTCGTTTCGATCTGCTATTCAACCCAGAAATGTGTCAGCAGAAGAGTTGATGTCGTACTCGGGGAGTATTCTACGTACCCGACCCAGCAGCAGGCTTTGCTGGTGCAGGAGCTCTACCTGTAAAAGTTGATACTTGGCATGACATTCGAATCAGAGATGGGGAAGTTTCGACGCACGTCTTTTTGGCTGCGAAACGCGAGCACTTCGAGGTCGTCGACTGGTCGTAGGCCTCGGTGTGTAGGCAACTTTCACGAAGTCCTTTGGCTCCGCCTGACCTGAAGCTTCAAGAGCCTCCTGGCTGTTGTTCTCGTCACTTTCCACTGGAATTTGATCCCTGAGTCATGAAGTCAGAATGGCACCTTCAATCGGCAGGGGACTTGTGAACGTACTTGATCAATTCGAGCGCACGAAATGCGGCCTCGCGGAGCGGACGGTTTGAAGCACGCAAGTCTGAGGACATGTTGAGTATTTAGGATTGATGAAGGCTGATGTTTGGATGCGATAAGAATTCAAAGTGGAAGAAGTTAATGCAAGCCGAAGGGTTTTGAGCAAAGTGTTGTTATCGCGAATGTTCGATGGACCACCGAGCCTTCCCGAAGCGCATCACGTCAGCGCGGCAGCGCGGCAGCAACTTCGGCATCCTCACACCACTTCTCCCCAAAACCTCATCCACCTACCACTATGGATTCGATAGGCCGAAGGAACGCCAACGCCAAGTACCGTGAAATTGCAGCCCATGGAGATGGTCTGCCTGGCTCCCGAGGTCTCTGCCCCCAACCTCGCGGCCCGCGTGGTCCTCCTCCTCCCCAACTGCCGCCAACATCGACTGATATTGTCCGAATGATCAACAAGAAGAAAGATTCTGTACCTCAGCCGAGGTAATTACATTCTTCACGTTGGGAGGCAAGGCAAGCTGCTGACTCCTAGCTCTACAAAGTGGGGCCGCTCCGAAGTCAAGTGCAAAGCGTCGCCATTCGGGCACACTTCCTCAGCGGTATGCTTCTCTCAGGATACGCTTTACTTGAGGGTGCTAATGCTTCACCACAGAGCAGACCAGAATTTGTGCGGCACAATCAATCTGGATACTTCCCGCGCTGACCATTTACTTCCACACAGTTTCACAACTCCTACCGCTACTGCTCAGCCCCAGTCTCAATCAAAGTCCTCAGCAGTCCAGCCTCAAGTGATGGGACTCTTTCCGTACGCTCTCTCTTTTGGTAGGATGCTCTACCGCTGACGTTTGAGTTTCCCGCTTTTTATAGGGCTTCTTCCTCAGACGGAATGAGTGGCGCGGGATTTCCAATCTACCAACCACTCACGCTCAACAGCTTTGGATCAACACAGCCGTGTGCCTTGCTAAAAAGAAGATGAAGATGATTAGGAGCTGACTTGACACCGTGGGTTGGCATGCAGTTCTTCAACTCCAGTTCGCGGATCCACTTCGCGCAGGCGCGACATCAACGACATCAACATCTCTGGGTAAGCTCATTCAAAGTGACCGCTCATCCGTATCTTGGAGCTGACAGTACTCTTGACGTGTCACAGCTCACTCAATGGGAATGCGAATTTTGAAGCCCAAGACTTTCAAGACTCCATCGGCTCACAAAGTCAAATTGAAAAGGAGACTTACCTCGGGTGCAGCTGCTTCCTCCCAGTTTCAAAAGGATGGTAGCTAATGTTTCTTCCAGCAGGCAAGTGCAGGGTTCCCCTCAGCCTTTCTTTGGGGCTCAGCAGCCTCATAGTTCCGCCTCTACCCATGGCGTTGAAAATGATGGAGAATACAGCAGCGAGTGAGCCTACTCACGATTACTAGAACGACTCTATTTAACCACGGTTCATTCATTGCAGTGAGCTCGAAGACAATGATGGCGACTATGTACCTGCTGAATCACACGGACGTAGCGGTAGTCGTCAAGCTTCTTCAGATCCTTCCATTGTAAGTCTTTTTTCTATCTGGTCTTATAAATAATCCGAACATACACTGATTATCACATTTGACTGATTGCTACGCTTTCTAGGAACTGCTCACACAAATGGCTCACCGTTCCCGGGCTCCCACCGCCACTGAGACCAGCTTCCAGGTTCGTACTTCACGTTTCTTGGATCCCTTTTTGGAGTTCTGATTCACCTCAGGAATTAGGACTCCAACTTTGAGACTTCAATCGAAGAAGTCAAGCCATACTCTTCGTTCAAGGTGAAGGCACCTCGAACGAAAGCCAAACCTCGCGTGATTCAGAAGGATCTGAGCCCAGATGAGAATCACTGGGTTTCTATTTTGTTCAAGGACTCTTTGCGGGAGCTCTTTGTGAGAGGAAACTTTTGGCTGGATACGTCGGAGCTTAAAAGTCGGGCGAAAGCTCAGTCAGCGGCGAGGGGTGTAGAATGGAATGAGCAGTGGAGGGATCCGGTCCGTACTCTAATAATCAAGTCTGCCTCATGAACTGACTCTCAATTTTCTCAGTTCATATCAAAGCACTCGTCATTCATGTCTGGCATTGGAAAGAAGGCGGTAGTCGAGGTTGCGAACCACTTTGACCTCAATTACAAAACCGGCCCGAGTCGAAGCACTTTGCTTTTCCTGGACGAGGCTAAGGTGAAAGCCAAGTCAATCATCAATGAGTCAAGCTACATGTGGACTCCCGGAAAAGTACGTTCCCTCCTTGCTTTCTTGGAATTTTCAATTCAGTGGCCTACTTTTGATCGCAGACTGACGACGAGCGAGACCCCTCCGACTTTTTGGCCAATCCCATCGTCTACAAGGTCGCCTCCCTCATCTTCTCGCATGCGAATCAACAGCCTGGCGACGCTATCAATTTGCCGACCGATTTTTCGAACTACGAAGAGACCGACGAGGATGAACAGCAAATTGGCGTCAATCTACTGGCATTTGCCTGCGCCGCTGTGAGTTCTTTCCTTGTTTAGACAAGTCCTTTCCAACTTACGGCTTTTGATGCGTAGATTCGGCACGGACTGGACGAAGCTTCTGGCAATAAGCTTCAGTTCAGCGGTCCAGCGTACAGTGAGGAGGTATTGACGGTCCGCGAGTTTCTAGGCAACGGTGATGCCTCTTTGGAACTGGAGCCGGCAGAACTTGGATTGATCTTCGAAAACCTCTCCACTGCGATTGAAGAGCGTTTGGCAATTCGGAGGAAGAAAAGGCGGGTGGAGGGAGAAGACGGACCGTCCGCGAGTATTGTCGCAGCGAGCGCAAAGTACAAGCGACGGCGTGTGGCAACGTCAGATGGGGTAGAGCAGTCGTAATAGACAAATCGAAAGCTTTCCAATCTCTTTATTGTTAATGGAACGTCTGGCACAGTAAATTTGCAGGCACGCATAGCACTCTAGATCTGTGGGCCGTCACCAGGTTTGAGCTCAGTGGTGAAAGAGTGGCACGACTAGCAGAAGTCTTCACGTGGTTGGCAAGCTATTTGATGCAATCTGGAGCTACCCTGGTAATCTGATAGAAATACTAGTGCAACACTGTCAGCGACTGTTCCGGCGCCAGTGCCAGCGCGCCAGCAAGGAAGTGGTCTGGTGCGAAGTGGCATGACTTTCATTATGAAACTAGCCCACCAATTAAGCTGGAACAGCTGGAACAGCTAGATCGACTGGACCATTACTGGGCTAGTGCACCAGTGAAAAAGCTATGTCCCTGATGTGTGTCCAGCCTTGCTCAGACCAGCCTGGTACATACTTCAACGGAGAAAGCTGCCTCCAATGTCCTTCTGGTGGAACGTGCATGGAGTACTGCTCAATACTCACCACTCCATCTTACTCAAACGGTTAGCGTGCGGTGCAACAAATAATATGATGACAGACCTAATCTTTTCTTGCTGTCTGCAGGAGACTCTTGCGTGCCTTGCACAAGCCCGGAAGCATTGACTTGCTCTCCAGCCGGAGATCTAACTTGGTGAGTGACTTTCCTTGATGCTGCCACATAGCAGCTCTCTCAGACTGAAAGTTTTTCTCAGTAAAATTGGCAGTCTCCTGTCCAACTCCACCTGTGGGGGGCAATACTCAAATTACGTCCCGCCCAAGCCTGCCGAGGTCACTGGTCCCATCTCAGCTCCCAAGACGGGATCCGTCATCAATCCCACCGCACCCCCGGATGGCACGGCTTGCCAGTTCCTCGTATTCAGTTCCCAAGGAATCTCCTTTGGATCGGATGGTAGTTATACCGGGAACTTTGGTGAGCTGAACATCTTGTGATCTTACACATCTCGTGCCCAGCTGACGCATCCGAGCGCTCGCAGGTGTTTCTCCACGCGACCTCTTGAGCTCCGTCTCGGTCGTGCTGGAGCCAGTCACCGGGAGGGACTACTACACCTTCGACCAAGTCGACGGCTTTGTCTATGGACCAGACTCGCTGTCTGATCGAGCTGCAGCGGACCTGCAAAGTGCCTACACTTTCGGAATTGCTCAGACGCCTACAGTCCCTACGGACTCTCTCCACCCAGAGCTGGCGGGGCAGATTTTCAAGCGCGGAGTGTAAGTCGTTCCGCCCCAAAGGATTCCATTCTAGGGGACCGACTTTCTTTACCGCCTTTCCAGGTATCGCTTCACATCACTCGTATCTATCGCAGCCGGGGGCACTCTCGAGCTCAACGGGGCCGCGGGAGACGTCTTCATCTTCCAATGCGAGTGAGTGATACCGTCCTTCTTGCGGAATCTCCACGCTAACAAGAAATACGCTCTTGTGTAGCTCCATAAGTATTGGTGTCAAGACTCAGGTTGTTCTGAGTGGTGGCGTGGCTCCAACCACAGTCTTCTGGCTCTTTGGTGGTCATTTGGTCATGTGGGTCTTTTCTGTCAAAAATTTTGAGGCGGTCAACCTGATTTCAATTGTCTTAAAGAGACGAAGCTGCAGATTTCAGCGGGCAGGCATTCGGCTCCTCCATCACAGTCGGATCTTATACTCAGTGGAGCGGGGCGGCGTATTCCCTGGGCACCGTTGCGCTGTGAGTCACTCCCGCCATTCCGCAAAGTCCTCCTCTAATCTCTCCCGAATCTTTACAGTGGTGATGGTGTGGAAATGGCCAATAAGTATGCGTCTTGCGCCAAAGGAGGCGGCCTTGGGGCAACAAGGCCGTCTTCATCTTCATCATCACCATCGTTCCCGTCTTCATCTTCACCACCATCCCCATCTTTGTCTTCGGCACAGGATTCGTCTCGGTCAGTGTCGGCGTCCACGTCTGCATCTGCGTCGGCGTCCACGTCTGCATCTGCGTCAGCCTCTGCGTCGGCATCTGTGCCCCGTCCATCTGCTTCTCCAGCTCCCGCAAGGTAGATCAAAAAATTCAACCGTTTTCGAGTGAAGAGGTACTCAACTTTTGATACTGCAGCAATTGGCGTCGAACAATCCGCAGAACCGCAGACTCCTTGCCAAGATGGCGACATCGGCGAGGTGGGTTGAGTCACACACCATTTCGAGTTGTATTTCTCACGTGTCCTTCAAATTTACAGAAGCTTGCGCCGAGTGGTCCATTTGCTGGCTTAGATAACAAGTCACCTGACTAGTCATGAGGGGCACGGCAACCAGCTGGACGTCGGGAGGGTCGGGGAGCTAGCATGATGGGGTCAACTTGGTAAAGTTTTCAGTCATTTCATGCAAAAGTCTTGGGGAATTTCAGGAACTCCAAGCCCAAGATAAAAATCGAGTGGAGGTGAACCTGGAGAAATGAAGGAACCGGCGTTAGGAAGGCTTGACGACGTTTCGTACTTTAAAGGCAATCAATGAAGTTTTTCTCGCTTAAGTTAGCAAAACTCAGGGAGTGTTTCTTTCGCACTGTTTCATCAAGGTGTCAGATTTTGCGGTCTTGAAGGTGAAGCCGACGTCGGCAACCCGCCGGAGGGAGGCTCATCAAGTCTCGACTCGATGATTGTGCAGCCAAAGAGCTCAGTCATAGATATTATCTTTGCGTGTGACAGGCAACAGTGATTCTGAATATTTGATAACTAGAAAATATTACTCTCACTCTGCATCGAGTATTTCGAAGCCTCGCGTTTCCTGCTTGCACCCCCAAGGCTCGCCTGCAACAGCTTGTCGGCCTTGGTCGAAGAGTCGGTACTTGAAATCGTAAACCTTGTCACCTGAAGCGGTGGATACACTAAGAGTCCTCTCAATGCCAAAAAAAACCCCAGAAAACTCACTTTCAAGGAGTTTTGGCTCAAGATTGGCAGCGCACTGGGGTTTGTCGAAGATGAGATTGCAGCTACGCTTTCCCGAACGTTCACTGTTGACGCCAGCTTCAGTCGTGGGCTCGTAAGAAAAGATAACTGAGTCTCACGAGTTATGAGGAGACTGAGGATGCTGCCAGACAAAGAAATGGTAATCAGCCATCTTCACACTGACGCAAAATTTCCAAGTACAGACTACAACTTCGGTAATGCGAAGCCGGAAACAGCGTGCCATCCGTTACCTTGGTAACATTTCGTCAACGAGGGCGAGCGAAGCCGTGGCCCCGTTGTTTTCGATCGTCGACAACATGAGTCGAGTCATCGTCCTTTGCAATCCTCTGCGTGAGCTGTATTGCGTTCAGATTTTCACAAGCGGATCAACAGCGTACGTTTGCGTGCGAGCAAATCCACTTTCTCTACGAGCCCGGGCGAGAAAGAAGACCATCGTAGAAGTAATGAGAATATCGCCGGCCTGGAAGAGGTAATGAAGTTTTGTTAAGTTGGTGATGCGGTCACTCGAGCTCGGGCATCCGAGCTTACTATTGCTGTTGACATGACGGAGGACAAGCCAAGGGGTGCCACACGAAAAAGCTGGAAACCGAAGCGGCTTAGAGTCAGCTGTGCGAAGTCACAACAAAGTTGTAATGAGTTTACCAAACTGAATGCTTGATAGCAAAACGATTGTGATTGGAAGGACTTTCTTTTTACCACTAACTGCCCATACCCGATCTGTGCTTGGTGTCGAATGAGCAACTAGGGTGCGTGCGAGATCGGAGGGTCTGGAGCTCACAGGCATAGAATTGTGTGCCATAACTCGAGATCAGCAGTCTTTTACAAGGGAGAAGATCATGCTTAACTTAAACGACTGCACTATTAAAGCAAACAACCCCGTGGTTAGCGGAATGAAGCCCATCGACCACGGTGCACGAACCAGCGCGCCTTCGTTTCCTGTATCAGTACTAGTTATTTAGCTTCGGTTCAGCCGATAGATTCATTAGAGTCCTTTCGTACCCCAATCTTCAACGAAGAAATGCCAAGCGGAGTAGGAAGCACCAAAACTCTCAAAAAGGTCCAGGACGACCAGAGCCGCGACGGCACAGAAGAACTGAAGAAGTTATGAGCTTGGATTCTACTTTCACTTCCCCACAGAAGTTGTCCGTCATCCGTCGCTCCCAGAGTAGTCAAATGGGAATGAGAATGAGGCCTGCTCTTGGGGCAAGCTGCCCGGACTCCCCGTCACACACAGATTCTGCACCTCAAGGAAAATTGACTTACAACTTTGCGGTCGCTGCCCCAAGGGTACCGATTGAAGTAAGTGATTGCTTGACTCCCGACATGCCCAGTCAAGAAACATGACACAAGGGCAGCGATGAGCTGAGGAGGCAGAGTGTAGTACTCGTCAGCTGAGCGTACGTTGAGGCGCCGACATTGGGCGAAGTGGACTCACGATTGGGACAACTGTGGTGCTGAAAGGAGGGGGGGACCCTCAATCCCAGACATCTAATTGCTTGTGCGAAAACACTCGATTTGAATAAGAGGAAGGGTCCACTTGGACAAGCGGGCGTCGCGCGACTGGATTAGGATGGAGCCTTGCGGTTTGAGGGGAGCACTATCTGGCTTGGCAAAGGATGAAGTGGGAGCGAAGGAGTTGGCAAGGCAGGTTGATATAAGCACGTGGGGAAGAAGGTTGTACACCCATCCCAACGTTTCACAGACGAACGAAGGGGACCGGGAGCAGCCAGACGCGACCGACTGCCTCCCATCGGCCGCACTCGGTGTTGTTGAGTCAAAACTGGCCATTTTTGTGTTCCCGCATGCTCCCCTCGTTGTGCGTGTGGCAAATTGCCGCTGGACGTCCCTGGCTGCCTCAGCGGCATGGAATCGTTGAAGCATGAGGTGCGCTAGGTATTTGCCCACAGGAGGCAAGCGGATGGAGCAATTATGGTTGTTTATTGAGGTGTTGTGTCATGTGTTGGTATAGAGAGGAAGGATGTATTGAAACTCGGCGGGATTGGATGGGACGTACCAATTTTGGGAGCGCTTTATTTACAGCCTCAATTTCGCAGTTTACCAAACGACTCGTCTCCTCTCTCAGCTCTTTTGACACAAAGTTATACCACAACTATCTACATACGTATCTTCAGCAAACAAATGCCTTTTCTCACCACCAAACCGATCATCCATAAATCCTAACAACTACCGCCTCTCAACATTCTGCTCCCACGGCCCTGCAATCCGCACCCCATCGGCCGCCCTCTTCGACTTTCCGAGGTCCAGCAGTCGAGCGCGAGGGATGTAGTCTGCGAATGCGAGATCACAGAGGCTGTGGACTCGGGAGCAAGCCACAAATGCGAGGGCTCGCTGAGAATTCGACTTGCCGACAGTGCTAAAGAAACAGACTACTTGCGCCGTAGAGGCCGATACGTTGATCGGCGCGGACAAGTCAGTGAGAAGGAAGAGAAGGAGAAAGTGCCAGAGTGAGGCGGTTGTACAGGGAAGGGAAACAGACCGAGGGACCACTCGCGTGTCGGAGGCATCTTCTCAAAGGGCAGGTTTTGCTGCACGTCGATGGTGATTTCATGTAAAGACAGATTGCTTACTACCTTCTGGTATATAATGTTACACCCAGTGACGCGTATTCGGTACTCAGTAGAAGCAGAAGATACAAAATTACAGATCTGGAGGACTTCTGGAGGCGATCATCGCCTTCGCCGTCCGGCGGATCCTACGAAGCGATCGGCGGGTTCAACATCTAGGCGCTCAAACCTTTTTTCTGTGCGTGGTGAAACATGATGCGCATCGGCTCTCCTCTTGACCTTCAACGTACTCGCTTTTCCTTCCTTTCCGTCCTCGCCCACCCGTCGCAGGCCGACCTCTCAGCGCGTCCACCCATCTCCTGCCGGTCAGATGATGCTACTACCAGCTTCCGGAAGCTGGTTCTTGACAATCGCTCTCTTGATGAGGGTCCAACTTGTCGCATCCGTCACCATCCCTCTCATTCGGAAAGAAACTGGTATCACCTTGGTGGACGGAAGTGTTGACCTGGCAGCGGTGCGGGGTGAGGTCTTAAGAACGCGACAGTGAGTTTGAGGTAAGTTGCTGGTGCCGTAGGCGCGAACTGATTTACACTTGTCCGACAGAAAGTATCTCATAGTAGGTTCCTTGTGTTCGTGACGAAAATAAGTCTGCTGATCGCTATACACCCACAGAATGCGAAGCGTGGTGGCCGGGATTCTACAAAGCGTTTTTTGAAATCTCGGAAGCGAAGCGGTATTCCTTTGAAGCTCGTATCACCCTCAGGTAAGTCAAGCTGCAAACGGTGGCTTTGTATTTTAGCTAAAGCGACGCTGTAGTATGGACCGGCGCCATCAGTATTGGAAACCCACCTCAAATCTTCAACATGTACTTCGACTCTGGCTCCACCGATCTTACACTTCCCAGCATATCTTGTCTGGCAAAAGCATGCGGGAATCGAGCTCGCTATTCTCCCAACGCTAGCACGACCGCGGTGTCGAAACACCAGACTCTCAACTCTGCGTTTGCGGACGGGAGTGTGTCCACCGGGTGCGCTTTTTCTCTCTCTCTCTCAGATTTGTTTTTTGAATTACTGAAGCTTTCCCAAAGAGCCTGGTGGACAGACACGGTGTCAGCTGGCAATCTTGTCATCGCTAAACAAAGTCTCTTGGCGGCGACAGCAATAAGCACGACTGTGGCCACAATCAATTCGGATGGGTAAGCTTAGGTACTTGCTAACACAACTTCCCCGATCTGATCTTCTTCTGACTCAAGGATGTACGTCGAGCTGAGTCTTCAGAAAGCCACTTGTTCATAGCTAAGCAAAAGACGATGTAGTATGGGTCTGGCGTTCATCGGTCTCTCTTCGACGGGGACGTCTTCGGTGCCAGTCTCTGTGAGCGTTTTCTTCGACATTAAAAAATGGAGGGTCTTTCTAAGTTTTCTGACTGCGTGTTCGTAGATGTACGAACAAGGCTCCGGAAATTACGTCGGGCTTCGCCTTTCCTCCATCGCAAACACCTCCTCGATTTCGCTCGGAGACATGAGTCTCTCCGCCGTTCCAGGCCATCTGGCATGGTACAATGTTGCTGTTCCGAGTGATGGCGTCAAGACGTATTGGCAGGTCGAGCTGAGTGAGTGTTGACTACGTAACAACGATACTTCTACTGAAAAGTTTCCCCAGGTACCCCTCTGGTCAATCGCAAACCTTCCCTCGTTAAACGAGTGACCCATATAATCGACTCTGGAACTACTTTAATTGTTGCTCCCATTGCTGGAGCGACCGAGTTTTGGGCGAACGTCCCTGGCTCTGCTCAAGTTGATGCTGGTCATTGGACTTTTGTGCGCCTTTCAACCTAATTCTGTCCTGGTCAGAAAGCTGATGAGACACGGATGCAGCCATGTGCCTCTCCTCCAGAGGTAGCCTTTATCTTTGGCGAGTTCTCGAAAAACATCTACTCGGTGGCACCGCAAGGTGTGAGCGTCCCGTTTACGAATGTTCAGATGAGGCTGACACAAAGTACTCTCCAGATTTCAATCTAGGTTTTTTGCCAGGAAGCAGTGACCGATGTCTCGGTGCAGTTGTCGGTCTCGAGCTGGGACTCGGCACTAGTTGGGTTTGTTCTTTCTCCTCCGTCTGACTGAAGCGGAACCGAGCTGATGTATGTTTACATTACAAGATCCTCGGCGATTCTTTCAGTGAGCGACTTTGCTAAGATTCACGTTTTGGGATTAAGCGCTGACATCCCTTCTCTGCAGTGAAGGTAAAGATATTTTTCGCAGGACGCCAGTCTTCAATCTCGTACTCACTTCTCTGCTCTTATCCACAGAGCTGGTACACCATTTTTGTGAGACTACCTTCATCCACCTTGATTCTTTCAGCGCCGTGCTGACTATCATCGGGTCCAGGATATTTCCAAAAGCCGCATCGGGCTGGTCACTCCTTTTGCGTCCAGCACTTGATTTTAGAAGTGGTCACAGGTGACTGCTTAATCATTGAAATCTCGAGTGAAAGCTTTTTCAGGAATCAGGGTGTCAAGCGCTGTCGAGCGCTGAAGTGAAAGCCTGCATTCATAAAGATGAAGACGGAGGACTTCTGACGACTACGACTACGGACACCGATCCTCCGTGCGATTGCTGTCCCGTGGTAGCATACGTACTGTCTCAAAGACTTCTGCCTTGAAAGCACGTTTGCAAGCCGTGAGCGCGAAGCTGGGAATGTGAATAAACTTCCAGTGGAGGTGGGTGACATTTACGAGTATAAACCAAATTGGAGAGACATCGACGTTATTCATGGGAGACTACTGTCATTGTTCAAACGCGGTTCCGAGCGGTGCGTTGCGAAAACGCCACAACCCATGAGCGCCTCAGGCCGACGCCACAAAACGCCACCAAACTCGCAGACAAGGAGTGCGGCAGAGAAAGGAATATGTCGGAGAACAGCAACATGTGGAAGGTTTTCGACAAATGGGAACAAGCCCGTTTAACAGTACCTATCTCAACTATCGTCATGAAATGTCGGGGCACGAGTGAGGAGAGTGGAGACGAAATCGTGGGACTCCAGCTCCTCGGGCGCACGCCGTGCCACATCTTCTTCGTGGTCGCTTTTATTCTAGTGGGTCAAACGTACCTCCGGCGACCATAGTCAGGAAACAAGTAGCGGACCTGCGAATGTTTGAGGCGAGACAAGGCTCAAGCCGAAATTGGCCATGAGTCCGACGGTGACAAAGTGCCGCAGGTTAAGTGGGAAGTTCGCAGTCTCTCCACTGCTCCCTCTCACTCTGTGCAGTCCGAGAGGCACAACTTTGAAGCTCCTACCCGAATCTGTTGACCCACTTACATCTACACCCCGCAGGCGTTTGCATAAAATCGAGGCTACGGCGCGCACCGTTACCGTGAGTCGGTGACTCCGGATGAAACCCTTCGGGGATCGAGGCAAGTGAGGCGCCTGGCAGGGAAAGCAGGCGGGTCCAGCACATTTTCCATAAGACCTTATTAGTTCCAGAAAGCGATAACTTAGCACATTGCATCACCTCCAGTACCGACAACCCTCCGCCTCTATCCGAAATTCATCAAAAACCTTCCCTTCAATATCTACCGCCTTCCAACTCAAAACGTCCACAACCTCAGCACCACCACCTTTACACCTCCCAATCCCACCGACTCTATAGGTTCTAACTCCCTCCTTTGCTTTCAACCTCACCGTATCAAATTTCAGCTCCATCCCAATAAAGTGGTAGCGACCCTTGACGCTTTTCTCATAAAAGCCCCATTTCTCGACCAGATCTTCATCGAGAGTTCCTCCTGCACCCCCGATAGTAGTATAGATTGTCCCCGGCTCGCGTTGGCTGATTGGCGTCTTTTCCCAGCCGCGCTCAGCGGTGGAGGCGACTGCGAAGGGAGGAAGGGCGGAAGAATTGGTGACGGAGGTGAAAGTACGGTGGAGTGCAGCTGGGAGAAAGCCGCGAGAATAGGCATGCTGGTGGCCAGAAATTACCAGATGGGTACCGTGAAGAGAAAGAAGGGGAGTGAGACGTTGGCGAACGAAGAGCGACCTGCAGAACAGGTCTTGATGAGCACCGGCCAAGAAACGAGAAGGGAAACTACTCACCAGTGGCTTTCTCCTCCCTCATTCCAAGCCTCTTTATCCCAATATTCCAAAAATGGTGGTACATGGACCATAACGATCTTCAGACTCGCGCCTTTCCACTCCTGTCTCTTCAACTCCCACTCTAGCCACCATTCCTGTTCTGCCTGCTCCCCCTCATCCAGATTTGCATCCAAGACCAATATCCTACATCTCGGATGTGGTGAGTACGACATGTACGTTCCAGGATGTAGACTCATCCGCTTCTCCCGCTGACCAATCTCCCGCATCCAATCTGAACGAGGTGGCGATCCTCCAGTATAAACATTCGCGCCACTCGAATCCCAGTCGTGATTTCCCCTTGCCAAGAGTATGGGTGTTGATTGACCGAAAGGCCTGCGAAGGAGGGTCGTCAAGGGATCGAAGAAGTCCGTTTGCCATTGAGCGAGGTTTTTGGGTTCCTGAACGACGTCACCCAGGTGGAGGAGTAATTTTGGTGGCGAAGGAGAATGGGAAAGAAGGCGGAGTAGGATCCGATGGAATGTGCGAACATTGTACTGGTTGTCGGAGACGGCGGAGAGGGACATTGAAGAGGTGGAAACGGATCCGAGCCAGGGAAAGGAGTGGGCAGCCAGTGGTGATGACGAAGTAGGAGAATTGCGGAGAAAGATTTTGTAGGAGTATCTCAAACCACCCTTTAGATTGGGAAGAATAGCGTGGTAAGCCCAATGCGAGTCTGTGTTGTCCGGCACTTTCGTTCGCGCGGCGGCGATGACCTCCCCCCAATCGACTCTCGCCACTTCTTTCCTCGACCCTTTTTCTCGCGGCTTGCTCACTTCGACTCCAAATCTAACCAGGATGTCCTGATCGCAATTTGTTTCCCACATCACTGCGAGCTCGTCGTCGCCACGAATGAACAGCAGGGGCTTCTTCCTCAACCCACATCCATTGATCCAGCCTTTCTCATAAGCTGCGTCCTTGAGCTTGAATCGAAATAGTACGATGAGATCCGTAACGCCAAACCCGATCCACGCTGCCCAGAAAAAGAGGATGAAAGCGAACGCAGCGCCAAATAGCCTCGGTCGGCGTCGGATTCGTTCGGTATAGCTGGCGCTCGGAGGACGGGTGGTTGTACGACCGATTTTTGGACGATCCGCGTCACGTTGGGCTTTATATAGAGACCCAGAAGTGTCGAGGAGAGTGGAAGGGAGGGATGGGTGTGGGGAGCTGGCGCGAGAACGGAGGGGTCTAGCGAATGAGACCGGATCGTGAGAGTTTAAGGCCATTCGGTCGGTTAAAAGCCTATTGAAGGAAGGAAAGGTCAGTAAATGGCCTAATGAAGCGGCGGCGTATCGACTTGAATATGGCGCATGGACGGGCAGCTGGCTCGTACGCCTTTATGCGGACCCCAGGCAGCTTTCAGCAAAGCTTGTCAGCCGCTGAAATATGTTCTTGCTCTCTGCACAGATTTCAGGCTCGCATGAACCGTCTGCCAATGTTCAGAGCTGCTCACCTGCGAAGCTCGAAGGCTGACGCTCAAGACCTCGGTAAGCTACCGGGATAGCTAGGCTCGACGCAAGGTCATATGTTACATTACCTTGCCGTACACCGACCTTGCGGCTGGTCAGCCATGCCTCCCAAAGAACAGCCGGCCCGCGCGTCTTCCCCACAACAAACTCGACCGCGCAATCCCCTCTCCGAACTCTCAACGAGCATAACTTGCTCACGTTGATTTCCAGTCAGATCTGTCCTTCTCCTTTCCGCCCAGAATTGATTAAGTGCGGCCCTTCCTGGCCAAACGCGCTCTTTATCGCCGTCGAGAAGAGCTGAGCTGCGGACAGAAGTCGCGTCGAGTGCCGAGCAGCGGTCGATCGACCGTAGGGCGCTAGGGTGCTGGCGGTAAGTTATCGTGGGGAGTCTGAGGGTAAGGGCTAAGCGACGGGGCGTGCAGGTGGGGTCGAGACTCTTGAAAATTCGACACTGGGACCTCTCATCTTGCTCTCATCTGAGCACGTGCCGCAATGATGCCAAACTTGTAGCCAAACTTGGCCAAACCGGTTCTCCAGAGACTCCAAAGTGCTTGCCTGACCACGACGTTGCAACAAGCGACACAAATTCAGCGGGAATACAACTCCAATGTTTGCCGATTTGTTTGTATCGGAGGCAATGTTTTTTCCAACCAAGCTATTGGGAGCTCTTGGCAAAACTTAGCTTCCAGATGAAGATCTTCTCTCCCGAACCGCCGACTCCCCTCCTTCCTTCTCCCTCCTCCTAGTCTTGACATCTACACTCTTTTAATATGCTTTCCAACGTTCTGCTTCTGGCCCTTGCTGCCGCGCCCGCTGTTCACGCTCAGGTGAGCTCTTTCCCCCGCGTTCCTGCCGCGCCCAACGTTGACCTCACCTCGCTCTTCTCAATAGACGACACCGCTCGCCTCACTTCGTTTCACCTACCCCAACATCCACCAAAAGGTGCTTTCTTATCGTCACTCCTGTGTGACCGGCGCTAATACAGGTCGAAACTCCAGGTCGACCCAAACGATGGACCGCGCGGTATACAGACGGGTGTGAGATGCCTGCGTATCTGGAGCTTGGCCAAAACGCGTAAGGGCTGACTCGGATGAATACACAGTACAACGTCTGCAACAGTACGACCGAGAACCAGAGCTCGTACTGCCAGACTTCTTGGGTCAACTCGTGCGGAATTTCCGGCTGACGCCACTGCGAAGGCGAAGCTGACAATCTTGGCACTCTTCAGGATCGAGGACTTTTGCTTGTGGGCTCCTCCAGATTTCTCGGGTGAGCTCACGACGCTCCATGCAGTGGCATGACAAACGCTGGACGGAGCTTGAGGCTGACTTGGGGCCCTTATTGATCCCAGTCGTTGCCGAAGAGGAGGGAGAAATGGTAGCTTGGTGCACGAAGGCGGGTCACGGAACCAGGTTGATACCGCCTGGTGAGTGGGAATCTTCGAGACCTAAAGCTGCTAGGAAGCTGACGATACTGCCATTTCAAAGGAGCGCTCCAGGGAGTTCAATTTCTCAGGGTGCGAAAATACGAGGTTCCTTCTCAAGGGCCAAAAGCTGACGTCCTTTGATTATCAAATAATATAGATGCAAAACTATATTCAAAGTAAGCTGTTATCTCTTCATCGCTTAGCATGGACAGCCCGGGCTCATTTTCGTCGTTTCAGTCACGGGATTTGTAAACCAGACGATGATCAACCTTGAGGCGAATGATTATGGAGGGGAACTCGACCCACATGGCGCTGATCAGCGTGGAAACCCCCTTGGTCAGTTCTGCTCTGTCATATAAATTTCGAGAAGCAAAACCAAACTTACCAACCTTCCCACGCACTTCAGGTGGAATCATGTGCGCACCATACAGTGAAACGCCTGACTCTTAAAGCTAACTTTCTACATGCAATAAAGGTTCTCCTCCGCATTCAACGCGACAACTGGATCTGCCAATATCAACGGATCGACCATCAACCAGGTCATTGGTGAGTCCCTGTCTCCTGGCATCTTGATGAATGATGCGAGCGCGATGCTGACGCTTTACGAATTCAGAGTGGACCAACGTTAGTCTCCATTTTCATCCGAATGTGCTCCACGTTACTTATGCACGCTTTGCTTAGTTCATGGGCGCGAACGTGTTCTGTCTGAAGGTCCGCGAAGAGACCGTTCCACTCCTTCCTTCTTCGCGAGACCGACTGAACTTTCTTTCTTTTCAAGGCTTGCGACCCAGCCTGGGGGAGTGGACCCCAACAATGCGAGCACATCTACGACCGAATTGGCTGTCACTACAACGCGCCTTCCTCGAACGCTATCGGTACATTTGAAGAATGCAAAGCAGATGATGCCATCTTCCCGGGTCGTTACGTCGTAAACGGCGTCAGTAAGTCATGTTCATGGCTACCTTCATCGCTGTCGACCAAAGTCCCTGACCGGCTACTCAACAGCCTCCACCTACTCTCAGCCTCCCGAGTCACTCGGGCCCATCTCCACGTAAGCCTACACACAACGCTTTTTTGGATCCGAAGCGGACGACTTCGATGCTGATGCTCATCACCGCTCCTCTTCTTCACACAGTGTGCCATACCAGCCCGTACTCCCTGCATCATCTCAGTGCACACCGTACAGTTCGGCCGCAATTTACCGAACAGTCAGCGTGCGTTCTATCTAAGCTCTTCAACGTCACTGTCTCTCATACCACATCTTTCGCAGACTTCAACTTCCGCCCCCGCTTCGAGTTCCTCCGCCGCGTCTGCACGTTCTGGCGCTGCCTCGACAGCAACCGGCGCCGTCGGAAGCAAATCTGGATCAAGCGGAGCTTCTCTCCCGGCCGCCACTGGAACTTCGGCGGGAACTTCGGACCGTTCGCTTTCGTGGTTCGCCGTCATTGGAGCACTCTCATGCCTCCTCATCGTCACACGTTAAGATCTCTTCCTGGCCATAACGTGCCATAGAGATCAGCATACGGTTCCTCGTTGAAAGCATTCTCATGCACATACTCATAGCTATTATACTCTTGACTTGTTGGTGCAAATTCATAGACATTGTCCACCGTCCGATTGTCATATAGTCGCCACCTTTCCATGGCCTACCTACCTCAGATACAAGACCACTCCGAGTATGCTCGATGTACGGAGTCTTCCGCTAAAAAGCTCTACTACAGAGCGGACAATTATCGTCACAAGCGCAAACCGACGCCACCAACCCGGCGTAAGGGATCTCTTCACGGCCTTATTAGACCAAGACGGAGCTTTCGAAATGTATTGTCATTTCCTGCATCAGCCTTCTTGGATATTGCAAATAACCGCTAAAACTGCTTTTCTTTCCCAAACCCTCAATTCGCCAGCAATCCTCCTCTTTCAGCGTCGTCTGCGAGATTCTGTGATTGTTGCGCGTTCAATCCCACTTCATCGGAAGCCCGCATCAAGGTACTCAATTTCCCTGTAGATACCGCCATAGCTGTACCGTTTGCTCGGGTCGCCACGAGATTGAAACCTGTTGTTCCAGGCGTCGAAATCGGTTCCGCCGTCTTGCCCACCTCACATCCTCTCGTTTGCGCTGTCGCTTCGGCGTCCTTAAATCTCTTCACCATCGTTCCCACAGATTTCTCCAGCCTAAAACCTGCGGAATTCTCCCCACCAGCCTTTCCGATCTTTGAGCTGAACCACCCGCTGAGTCTCCAGCTAAATACCACCATCCCCAACAACAAAAAAACGATCGGACTTCTCAGCTTGTCCAACAGGGAGCTTAATCCGAGAGGTCCATGTCTCTGAGCTTTCCTGGGAGGAGACGAGGTTTTGCGCTGACTTTTGTATTGATAAGAAGCTTGTGGTGATGAGGTAAAAGAAGATTGTGGCGAAGAGGAATTGGTGGGATTGGAATACGAGGAGCAGCCTTTAACGTTTTGGTTGGCGACAGGACGTGTTTGAGGAACTGAGGGAGGCGGAGTAAGCGTGAAGGAGGTTGGCGAGGGGAAGGAAGTGCGGTGACGATGTCCGAAGGCGGGCGGAAGAGCCATCCTTGTAAGTAATCAAGCTATCAGAGAAAATCAGGAAGTCAATATCAGCAAGAAGTGATGGCAGAGAGGTGTCGCGAGAGCGCTGTTGCCACTCCCGACCGCGGTGTCGCCACCAAGTACTAAGTGCGCAAGAGGCGACCACTCACCTCACAATGAGAAGAGGCAGCGTGAAGGTTGCTATTCACAAAATTGAACATTGAGCTCAAAGGCTCAGCGGTAGTGAAGACAAGTAGAAGCATGAAAATGGGCTAAAAGTGGGCGGGAGTACGCGGCGAGAAGCTTCGCAAGTGATCGCGACGGACCGTTGACGCCACAAAGTCAGCTGCTGCTGTAGATCACAACAGATGCGACTTGATGTGACTGTCTCTCCGAGCTCGGGAATTTGGGGGACATCAATACATAGCACACTTTTCGAAAAAGTACTCCTTTCCTTCACCGGCAGACGTCTAGTATCATCATTCTAGTATGCACGGCGGATTTTTCTGCGAAATGCCCCTCGCCAGCACGCCACCCCAAGCATCCGTCGTTGCGACTCGTGAGTTTGATAACCTTTCTTGCGCACATCAGCAACTTTCAATATAGTCTCATCATAGACCTTGAAATCTAATTTGGAAATATACCTTACACCATCGCGCAAGAGTCAGGTTGTTCTCATACTGACTTGCTGATTCCTGTTGAGGACCACAGAAATGTCGCCCTCTTCCTTCCAGGTCTCAGCGCTCAGCAGCGAGTAGTCTGCAAACCTACCAGAACGCTCCTTGAGTAACGTATTTGCCCATCATCACTCAGCTGCCCTTCTCCGCAAAGGGGCCTCGCAGTCCTAGTCTATCAAGCCTTCACGGCTGGATGAAGCTCAACAGTCGTAGGGAAAATGGTAGGCTTTGATCGGGTATGTCTCGTTCGTCTTGAGGTAACAAATAGCGATGTGAGGCCTGGGGAATGCGCTGTTGGTGGATCGGTGAGCGGTTTTTTGCCTTGCCCTTGCGAGCTTGCGTCGAGATCTCAGTTACGTTTGCTAGTCATCAACTTACCGCAGCAATATAACGTCGACCCGAAAGAGGTCTGACAGCTCGAAAACGTCTCTTGAGCTTGCTTGAGCCCAGTTTGGCCCAGTCGCGTTGATGATGAGCGAGCGCGACTTGAGCGCTTGAGCTCGGACCAGCAACGCCGTGGAGTGCGAAGCTCCATATCCGCGGACTTTTGTGGCTGCTTCGAAATGCACCCTTCGAGCGAGATCCGTTCTCATAGCTATCTCAAGCACAAAATGTTGCATCAAGAGTGGCAGAATGCAATATAGTGCAGGGCTCGCGACAAAAGTTAAAGGCTCGCTTTGTTGCTCCTGGGACGCACATCCATCACTTCATTGCTATAAACCAAACTTACGTTCAGAATTCCGCCGGTCAGGTGGCCAAAATCCAGAATGCCCTTACTCCTCGCCCCTCTTGATTTGCTCCTTGTCATCGCTGCTGACCTCCAGCCCTTCCTCGTTCCAGCCTTTACTTCTTTCCACTGCCCTGTTCCAGAGTTTGTACCTCTTCTCGCGTTCTTTTACTTCCTCGGTGGGCTTGAAAGTGACCGTGCCTGCCGTGTTGACTTTTTCAAGAGACGACGGTTTAGTCAAGTCCCATTTGAAGAGCTTGATAGCGGATCCGGCGCAGAGGGCGGCACCGAGTGCCTGGGGGCGGTGGAAAGATTAGTTGACAATCAAAGAGCCCGGTGAAAGCTTGGTAGCTGACCGTAGACTCTCGCATGTCTGGCCGCTCGACATCAATACCAAGAATGTCCGCCTGCGAAGCCAAAGTAGCAGTGTCATCGGGAGAGTTTCTCCGCAGCCTTTGATGAAATACCACTGACCTGAAGTTGCATACAAATGTCGGACTCAGTCATACCGCCATCGACCTTGAGTAGCTTCAGGCTACTCTTGGAATCAAGAGCCATGGCGTCAAGGATAGCTCGAGTCTGGAAGCATGTTGCTTCGAGGGTCGCTCGAGCGATGTGGTGCTTGGTTGTGTAGCTGGTGATACCAACAATCATTCCGGTTGCAGAATCGTCTTATTTAGTATCTCTTGTCAGTAAATTAAATCTTTATATCTGTGTCAGAAATACTTACCCCAATATGGTGCGAACAATCCTGAAAATCCAGTGACGAAGACAACGCCGCCCGAGCTGTTAACCTTACTGGCGAGCTCACCAATTTCGTGAGCTTTGGTGATCAGTCCGAGGTTATCTCGGACCCTGTAAGAGCATTGATGAGAGAATTCCTTCTGCCCAACCTCTACAGGAGCTTACCATTTCACGCTGCTCCCTGCGACGGCAATACTACCTTCGAGAGCAAATACAGGGGTCGCGTTGGGACCAGATAAGTATGCAGGAGTCGTTAGGAGTCCATGCGTAGAATGTACAACATCTTTCCCGGTATTCTGGATTCGACATAAGATAAGTCAATGTTCAGGTGCAGTCCGGCAGGGCAGTGAACCACGCACGTAAAGCATGAATGATCCAGTTCCATAAGTGTTCTTGGCCAGACCTTTCTGATATCTCGTGGATTTTTAGATTGATGCTTTCATGCTCTTGAGAAGTTTAACGCTCACCGTCAGGCACTTCTGACCTACAAGTGCTGATTGTTGATCTCCGATGAGGCCCGAAATAGTGGTGCCAGCCAAACCAGTTGATTTGATCTTCCCGTATATTTCGCAATTGGAAACGATCTTCGCCAGGCATGAGCGTCGAACTCCAAAGAAGCCAAGAAGTTCGTCGTCCCAGTCGAGCGTGGTGAGGCTTGTCGTGAAAGTCAACCTCGGATCCGCAAAGTTATCTGGAGGAGACCGGTGAACGGCGTACCTCATGAACATCGTTCGCGACGCATTGGTCACATCGGTGTATAGAAGACCTCCCTGAACACCACCAGTGAATGACCAGAGAAGCCAAGTCTCGACGGTGCCAAAGAACATGTCGTCCTCATCGTGAGATTTCTTGACGGCGGGGACGTTGTCGAGCAGCCTGTATCAAGTTGATCAGATCCGTTTCGTAGTCCGCTTATGGTAAGAACAGAGCACGTGCCACTTCAGCTTGACTCCAGCAAAGTAGGTTGAGAACGGAAGGCCAGTTCTAGATTTGGGACATTGAGCTCGACTTCAACGACGTCGCGCAAAAGTTGAAGTCTCACTTTTTTCTGATCTCAGCTTCCAAGTCCTTCTCCTTAGCCAAAGCTTCAAGGTTCCTGACTGTTGAAGTGTTTCGAGTGTCGGGCCTGAAAGGGATACGCTCAGTGAATGTGAACGTCAAGTTTCGCAGCCGGTCAACACTGACCAAACAATAGCATTGTAGAGAGGCTTGCCGCTGAAGAACCAGATCTGTCTTAGTCAAGAAATGCGAGTTTCTTCAGATCCATAAAGCTAACGTTGATTTCGACCAGACCAAAGTGGTCTCTCTTTGATTTGTGATGCCAATCGTTGCGATTTGCTCGCGCTTGTAGCCCAGGCGCTCAAACTTCTCAACAGTCTGGTCCACACAGGCGATCGAGGTCTCGACTTGGAAAGCGGTAGTATCAGTATTGTTCAGTCAGACCTGAAAGCAAGCTCATTCACTGAGATCTTCCGGCTTTTCCTCCATCCATCCTGCCAGCGCCAAAAGGGTGAGCGAAGGTTCAGGTGAGCTCGAATCCACGACTCACCAGGATGAGGAAAGTGCTGATCGAACTCGATACTGGTTGAGCATATCACTTCACCCTATATGATCGGTCCGGCTACATCAGAGCCTTCAAGTCATCTGGAGGGCGTCGGACGTACAGTTTCGTTGAAGATCAAGAATCGACTTGAAGTAGTCCCACAGTCAATGCTTCCGACGAAAGATTGTGCTGCCATTGCTATTCCCGGATGTAGATAAGGAAGAGAGGAGGAAGAGGGCCCCGGAGGTTTAACAAAGCCGAACGGTCTCGACGCCGTGCGGGGAAAGGCAAGGATGAGCACAAGGATCTTGAAGTTTCCCTGTCGAATCCGAAGTCAGCTGATTTTGACTTCATCTCAGCAGTGTAGGTGCATGTTGAATGGAATCCCCCGGAAGGGACATGGGAACGCGGGCGATGAACGGCGTCGTCTCATAGCCGGGCGCCTTCTACAGCGTGAAGTAGCCCTTCTAGACGGGAGAAAAAATCTGACTATCGATCAAACTCAGCAGGTAAAGAATATTATCCAACTCCTAGAATGAACCAATCCACTGCACATCGAGCTTTTTTTCAAAAACCCCAGCGTGGAGGATGGCGCCGAGGAATTTGGAGCAAAGACCCTCGCGCCCGACACCGTTCATCCATTTCGGCGCATCGGTTCGGCGACGTATAGCCCGTAGATTCTTCTTCCCCGCATTATTGAACGTCAGCGGATCGTGTGGAGGCTGCAGGATTTACGGGGGAAGCAGCGACTCACCCGACCGAGGTGGTCGTGCGAAGCCACTTATTTCCACCACCCATCCGCTCCAGTCCATCTTAAAGTCCCTCTCCTTCATCAGCTCTTGGATAAACTAGCCTTCAGCTCTCTAGCAGAATGACGGAAGAAAAATTGCGCCCACCCCTTCACGCCGAGCACCACCACCATCACTCGCACCATCTTCCCATCCACCGTGCGCTTCTTTCCCCTCACCCGCAAAAGCTCGCAAACTGACATTTGATTCTCCAGTGCCTGCACTTCCAGGAAATCTAGACAGCTCCTACCCTGGCCATGAGCATCACCTTCGCCATGATCACTTGACTGATAACGGAAAGCGTATGAGTACTCCAGCGGGGTCAATTCACGAGGACCTTCAACGTGGCATGCCCAATGACTCCAATTCGGATACGGATTCTATCGAGCGTACATCCTTTCCCAATATCTGGTTCAAAATTCGCTACGAGTACAACCTGAGAGAGTACTTCGCTGAGTTCTTGGGAACGATGATGGTACGTGACGTCGCGGGCGAAGTGGGAGTGGGTTGGGACGCTGACTCTTATACAGTTGATTCTTTTCGGCAATGGTGTCGATTGTCAAGTTATCTTGTCAGATCTGGTGAAAGGCTCCTACCTGTCGATCAGTTTTGGCTGGGGTATTGGTGTCAGTGAGCCGAGTCACATTTCGCTGCTGTTGACGTCTTCCTGAGTGACTTCGTCTGCAGTGGTGTTGAGTCGAATCTTCTTAAGTATTGTCAGATGATTAAGTCTGACTGAAAACGTATTCCGCTGCATTGAATCGTCAGTGGCGTTTGTGAGTACCGACAAAGCTTGACGGGTAGAATCAAGGGTGCTGAGCGCTGACCTTTCCCCCATCAACATCAAGGGGTCGCTGGAGGCATCTCAGGCGGCCACATCAATCCAGTATGCACCCAACACCTTGGTTTCTAAGATTCTGAGACCCACGAAGGCTTACCACCATCACGTAGGTTGTCACACTCTCCTTATGGTTGTTCAGGGGTTTCCCGCGACGCAAGGTTTTGTGCGTAGTTTCTCGCCTATCTCTGGTAGGAACAAGTAGGAATCTGGTGTGACACCTACACCTCAAACAGGGGCTACATATTTGCGCAAGTATTTGGAGCCTTCTGTGGCGCTCTCATTATTCAAGGTGACGATGCTTTGTACTTTTCTGCCCATCTCTTTCGCTGGAGCTGATGTCGCCTTCGAGCAGGCGTCTACACTGGAGCTCTCAATGAATATGAAGGAGGCGCAGGAATTCGAACGTGAGCTTCTTGGATCGCAATAAATGTTGTCGGTACCTAAAGCTGAGTTCTTTTACCGAAGCTTCACGGGCGATCATGGAACGGCCGCCTTGTTCTTCACCGCACCTGCCGCCTACCTTTCAAACGCCAACGCATTCTTCTCGTTCGTACTCTCTCCCACTCGTTTCCCAGACTTTGATTAACCCATCAAGAATAACGTGAATTGATAGCGAGTTCATGGACACGGCTGTTCTGATCATCTTCGTGTTCGCCATTGGCGACAAGAATAATTCGCCACCGCCACCTGGTAGGTTCCGTTTCCTTTCTTTAGAAAGTTTTTGTTTGAGCGCGTCTGAGAACGTTTCGAATGAGCCAGGAATGGCACCTATTGCTTTATTATTCTTGATCCTTGGCTTGGGAGCGTGTTTGGGTTGGCAAACCGCGTATTGCTTGAACCCAGCTCGCGACTTTGGTGAGTCAACTTGACAACACCAATCATAAACTCAGACGATCAGCTTACCCGTCCAACTCCTGCCAACAAAACTTTTTTAAGGTCCTCGATTAGCACTGTGGGTTCGAGGCTACCCGCGAAACATCTGGACAGATCATCACGCGTAAGTCGTCTCTTTCCCGCGCCTCATCTTATTATTACATTCCCTTATTTCTCAATTCCCTCACCAAATCAGATACTGGATTTGGACACCAATCATCGCGACTATCTGCGGCGGCTTATGTGGAGCCTTAATCTACGACGTTTTGTTGTACGAAGGCGAGGAAAGTTGGGTCAACGCTAGTTGGGGCGCAGGACAGATTGCGCGAAAAGGAGATGAGGAAAAGAGTGGGAGTGTTAGTATTGGCAAGGAATCGAGATCGGAATAAGTTTGATGGAAGGATGGCCGACTGTCTGTGTGGCGTTCTGCTTTGTAATTTTGATTCAGCATCAGAATAGCTTCAACCAGCTACATACGCACTTATGTCTGGATTAGGAAAACGGTGTCACTCAATACTGAATACACTCCTTGCTTGCAAGAACTTTCCCTCAATACGCACGGGGTCGTCATCTCGGGTAACCGTGGTCGGAGTAGCGTCTTGAGAATAGTCGCAGCCCTCTATTTCACTCTTAATGTGGATGAAGATGAAGGACCCCCTCTCACGGACTCAAGCAAGAGTTTTTCCTCCCTCCTTCTATCAACCCAGGCGAAACAGATGTTTTGTACGAGGGTGAAAGTATTGGAACAGAGCCAGTAGACACAGACGGCCTGCCCGAGGTCGGAGGAAGGTAGTTGTCAGTTTCGCAGCTCATCATCTAGCCAAGAGAAGGGGAGAGAAATAGAGGAGAAGATATGAGAGATAACTCACCGAAGGAGAAAAGGCTGCGAAAGGAATGAAGCCGATTGCCGCGACTCGCATGATGAAAGTCACCAGCGTACTTCTCGCTTCTGATTTCGCTTTCGCCTTCAAGTTGTCTTCCGAGTTTGTTGATGTTGTTGCTGGCGGTGAAGACGAAGGCGGCGACCTAGAAGCATAACCTCTCGTCCCCGCTCCCCCTCTCGTCCTCGCAGCCTGAATAGCCATTCTCCTCTTCGCCGCTACCGACATATTATTCCCCACACTTCCTGCACCACCACTTGATCTCATCGGCGCTCCCAAACCCTGTCCGCTCTCCCAAACCTGCGCTCTAGCATCCGCCACCGCCGCCGCATTCTCCTGCATCCTCAATCTATTCCCCGCGCTAACTTCAACATTTGCCAATGCCGCGAGTCCCACCATTAACGGCAGGGCCATATAGGGATCAGGTAACACCAAAGATTCGCACCAGAGGAAAGGCGTGGACGCAAATTCGTGGAGGTGAGATAAGGCGAGGGAGGAGTAGGAAGTTGGTGAACCGGGGATGAGAGGCGTAGAGAGGAGAGAGCGAGTGGATGCGTCGCGGATTAGGAGAGTCATGGTGATGAATATTGGGAGGTGGAGGAGTGGTGGGAGGAGGAGGGTTAGACGCGGAGAAGAGCGGTAGAGTTTTATGAGGCGTTTGGCTTCGGATTTGGCCTGGTGGATGAGC